>VZRR01012420.1:127052-187303 GCA_013398015.1 Oreocharis arfaki
GAGGGGGTTGGGGCCGGGTCGGGGTGCGCCTGTGGAGGACCGCGGGTGAGGGGTCGTGGCCGGTCTTCCCCGCGGTGGCGGAGCTGGGAGGGGGCGCCCTGCGCTGTGCGGGGAGGGACGGGAGCCCTGCACCCTCCCGGTGCCTCTCCCACCCCCCGTGCCGGGGTCCTTCCCCCCGCGGCTGTGACCCCGGCACTGTGACCCCCGTGACCCTGGAACAGAAGTTGGGCCTTTTTTTCTTTTTTTTTAAAATTTCTTTCCGTGGGCCTTAGAGAGCTCTGCCCCCCGCTCCGGCCCCCAGCTTTGCATAACTTGTCTCCCAGTTGACTGTCCCTTCCTCCCTGCACTTCGCCCTTGCCCGGTGGTCTGTGGCGTGAGGGAGTAAAACTATTCAGGGACTGGGTTTTGTTCCTCTAGAGAAGGAGCTGGGTCACAAACGAGGCAGGCTACCTAATAATATATATATGGATATTCCTTCCTCCCCTTTCCCTAGCAGCCCAGTGCACAAGCAGGATTCTGTGACAGTACAGAGAAAGGCCCTTAGGGGTGAATATATATATATTTTTAGCAAACCCTGGAGCAGAGCTGCTATTAGCATGTAGAGTTTGAATGCCACAGGCAGTCTGTTGTCTTTTCCTGCTGAAAGAATAATTTAGAGGAGCAGCAGTGACTCATTAATAGAAAGTATTAGTTGCAGGAAGGCAAAACCAGGTGAAGTTTCTTACTTTACCACAGACTTGGTCTGTGACCTTGGATCGGTCTGTCTGCACCAGTCAGTCCTCTGTTTGCTTATGAATCGGGAATAGTGGTGCTTTCCAAAAACGTCCTGTGGATAAACATACTAATGACTGTGAAATGCTTATCTGCTGTAGTAATAACGGGTAGTTAGCAATGGTATTTCTATTATGGAAGCAGAGAGGCTCTAGCCAGGATGTGAACTGTAGTAGCCACACTGTGATGGAAATAGGATCTTGCTTAAAAAGACATTTAACGACCTCTGATAGTGCATGATTTGCACTGTGGTCATCTTGCACTTCATATTATGATGTAGTTTGTGCTTTCAAAGAGCTGCCATTCCACACTGCAAATACTTCACGGATGCTGTTTTTTTTTTTTCCTTCTGTTAGCCTAGAACAAAGCTGATGTGGTGTCCTATTCCACTGCTGAGGAAGCCTTGTGAATTTCTAATGTGGCAGATTATCCCTGATAGTTGACATCTCTGAACTACATGGTGTTTTGCCAAGGAAATACTAAAGGGAGTGACAATAAGTTCATTATACCTGTAATGAAAGGCAAACTTAGTTTTAGGAACAGCATTTTCCCCCTCACCTTATGCGATGCTCTCTGTGGAAAATCAAAATACTTTAAGTACTTTATAGGCAGAAACCTAAAATCAGGAGTTCTGAAGCTGCAGGAGTTGACTTTAATGGTTCACACACTGCTCTGAAGTGCAGCCACTGCAATAACAGATGGAAGCAGCCAAGAACAGAGCTGGGAGTTGCTGCTGCAAATCCTGTCCCGAGTGAAATAAGTTTTCCCTCTTTACAGTTTTGTTTTACACTAACTTGTGCAGCTAGATTACTCATCTTTTTTCTATTTTTTTTTAATATATTATAGAAGGATACACCAGGAAGAGGCACTGTTTGCCTTATGTCTTGGGGATTTTTTGAAAGTAATTTGATCTATAGTTTCTCACTTACCTACTCAATTTAATATGAAACTTCCATAATCAGATTAACATTAAATAGGAAAGCTTTTGTGTTTAGGAGGAGGTAAGCACAACCCAGTTGGGTTTGGTTTGGGTTTCGTGTTTTTTCTTTTTTTTTTTTTAATGAACCTGAAAGCTGCTCTGGTAGAATGGCAATTCATTGTTAATTCATAATATGTAGGTGCCCTGGAAAAATCAAATACCCAGTTTCATAGCTACCCTTAGGCATCTCTAATTTATGCAAGCAGGGCTCACTGAGTAACTACTGTAAGTCTCAATGACCTTAGTAGGTTTGCAGAGGTCATATTTTAAAACGGGTAAGTTGTGCTTGAGCTATTTTCTCAGTAAGTATTAGGGGCAAGCGTTTGTGTACACAATTACACGCTTTTTCCAGTTCTCCATTACATTTTCTGTTTTCCTTTAGATTCTTGCTCATCTTAAAGAAAGCTCTCGTTAGGAAGAAACACAGGTTTTTGAAAACAAGTTCCTTTTCAAGATGTGACTGTAGTAGAGCAGACTGCAAGGTTTTACAAACAGCCAGAAAGGGCAGCGTTGGGTTCAGAGAAACTTGGCCAGCGCAAGCCAAATGTACACGAGTGACATCAGCATTTTCCTGAGCCATTTATGCTGTTCACTTGTGCCGGTTCCCAGCAGTGCCTTGTGTCTTATGTAAGCTCACACTGTACATCCTGTCCTGCTGTTCTCATGCATGATAATTCACTGGCGTTATCTTACGGGGGGGTTTGAGAGCTGCTGCTTGTCTCAAATGTCTGCATGCAAGTTTCCTATGAGCCAGGAGCATAACAGTGTCCTAGGAGACATCTGAGGAATAACTTGGAGTGGGACACAGCTTGTCCCCTGCTCCTTTTGGTAATGGAGCTGTAACCACTGTGAAGTCATGTGGCTGTGACAGGTTTTACTGGACTGAAGCCTTGATCTGTATCATATGTAGATGGGCCACTAATGCAGTTTTGATGGCTGGTGATAAAACAGCCATAAAACCCAAAGGACTTAAGTTTCAACAGAAGCCTTGATAATATTAAGACTGGAAAATAAAGGGTTTTTTTATTACACTGTCACTGCACACTTCCTGTTACAAGGTCTTTGGGAGGAGTTGTGTCTTCAGATACTGACCCTTCAAACTTGTCCCTGCAGTTAGCATTTAGTCATGCATAATGAAAGTACTGCCACTTGATGGGTGAAATTGAAACAAACCCTCCATTATAAGCTCTCAAACCCAAACATTCCTTCTGTTTTTCTTGCTTGCTAAATCTAGCTGAAACTTGCTGGCATAAAATCCTTCAGTAACGCAATGTCCATAATCTAGTTCTAAGTAAAGGGAGCACCTTCTTTGAATGGTGTCTAATGTTTCATACTTCAGTCTCCTTTGTTAGTGCTGTAGCAGTGTGAGGGAGCCAAATTCCTGATTACCTGTCCTGGTGAACGTGGTTGTCCTTGTGTGACTCCTTGGCTTGTTCGGAACAGCTGGAAAGTTTCCTTAGGAGCACTGATCTGGCACAGCCGTGTACAGGACTCTGAGATTTATAGTTCTGCAGGGGAACCACCTACAGAGGGAAGAAGGAGGAGGAGAAGTGCACCTGGAGAGGAGTGTTGATGTTCCTTGTGGAAGTAACCAAATCTTTCCTGTGACTTTTCAGAATGATCTGCTCCATACTGCACGAAACAGTTTCTCGTTGCAGTGGAGAAACAAGAGGAATGCAAGGCTTGACAAGGGGACTGATTATCTGAAAAGGAACAGGTGCAGTCCTTAGACACCGAAAAGCTAAGCAGATTCCTTTGAGTGAGCTGTTCTTGCAAAGTTTAAGGACACTTACTGGCAAAACATCTAAGAGAAACTTGAATTTTTATTTTGAGAAGGAACTTGAATTACCACTATTACTTTTATTGACCAAAGGTAGGGATGCATGGACTTTTCCTAGTGCTTTTGTTATTTATGGAGGATGTGCAAATCTGTTTTAAAACCATGTACAGGAGAATAGGAAGCAAGGAAGTTGTGTGCATTTTAGAGACTTGTAGCAGCTGTAAGAATAAACACTATTAAAAAAAGAAAAACCACAAGCAAACTCCCCCACAAAAAACCCCAAACTTCAAAAGCTCCTTCATGTAGCACATTCAAGATTCTGTTAATTATATTTTATTGCATTACAGGTACTTACGTGAGTATAAAAGTTCACATATATGTTGTCAGGAATCAGTAGCTTTTTTAGTAGATGTGGGCAAATAAAATGTGGTCTGGATGCTTAAATCTGCTAAAATATTTATAAGAAGGCTGGCTCTTGGAAAAAGTTTCCCACAGGATGCAGTGGGTGTCAGGTCTAAAGGTCAGCAGCAGAGAGAGTAAAGCAAAGGCTCTCTGGCGTTTATTTTTCTCCAAATTTTTCAAACAAACCTTGTGTAAAGAAGCATAGAATCTTTCTTACTTCCTAAATTTCCAAGTGCTAACAGGCATTTGCAGGTTTGTTCATACTTAGGCTGTTTGTTGCAAACTTTTTTCTTTCTTTAAGAGAGGGGAAAAAAAACCCCTCCGTGCAGTTAATACATTCATGAACTCTTAGCACGGAAGTTCCTGGTGTAAATCATAAAAGCCAGATGGAGTTTTAAGTGACTGTCATGTACAACTTGGGGAATGAACATTGCTGATACTAATAAAAGGGCCAGATTGGAGCTACATAATTAATCCCAGCATCCTTTTCAATGCGTGATAAGATTTGGCTACAACAGCCATGGAGTTAATGGAGACAACTGTCACATCCTATGAAGCAGTGGATTTTTTGCCTAAAATAAAAATACCTGTGTGCTTACTCTGGTGTGTATCTCCAGGTGATTAGTACTCAAACTGCAGTTTAAATTGGGAGAAAAAGAGTGTGAATAGTGGCTGACTTTGTCTTGAATCTATTTTTTGTCTCAAATAGGTATGTAAATATATTTATACATATATTTAATATGTATAATTTATCTGCATACGTATTTTATACATATAAATGTTTTTAAAGCAAAAAGTATGTATGTAGGGCTTTTTAGGGTGTTACATGGCAAAACCTTTTCTAAATTGGAGTTGATTTGAAATATAATGCCTGGGGAGCCCCAGGAAACAATCATAAAATGAAGTTTATTCCCTCTATGTGTCAGTGTCCTGAAGCAAGTGTGCAGAAAAGTGCTAAAAAACCAGGCTTATGAGATGGCACAAAGTCTGTGTCAGAGACAGACAGGAGGAGGAGTGGGCAGATGGCAGTCAGTACAAAACACGTGAATAATCAGATTGAGAACAAGCTGAATAGACTGTTAGTATGCTGGTTGCATGCTGCTGCATTTTGGGTTTGGTGAACGTGCTGGGGATTTTTTCTGTTGTGATCAGTGTTCCATACTCCAGAGAGGTAAAAATCCTCAAGCTAGATGCAAATATAAGGGTGAAGGCATGCCTGCCATTGTCAGGAGAACTTCGGGGATGAGGGAAAGGTCAGTGCTTTCAGAACTATCAGGACTGGAAAACATTAGAAAAATCTGTTCAGTTTATTATAGACTTCATCTGCAAGTTTATTCAAATCTGTCTTTGGCTTGCGTGACATGGAGTAATGTTAAAATGATCCAAAATCTCAGTGCCTGAACCTGTGTGATGATAGATTTATTTCTTTTTCTGAAAAGGTCTGGAAGATAGTAAGACTTCTTTGTGATAAATTGTTTACATAACTTACTTTATCTGATTTATTGGAAAACTCTTTGGGTAGCAGTCTGGCCTGGCTGTTCTTTACCTGGCTCGGTGGTCCTTTCCAGATTGTTCATTGGATGCACTGCTGGAGTGTGGAATGGAAACAAGAGCAAAGAGATGATGGCTGCACTGGTGAACGATTGATCCCATAACCCCTAGTACAACGCTAAGGATTATAGAAAAAAATAAATGCAGAAATGGAATTAAAAAAACCTCTCCTGCCCTACTAGTTCTTACTTGAAAAATGTTATAATATCAATTTATAATATTAATAAAGTGTACACATGGAAGAGAGTGTACTGAGATGCAGTTGATCTGCTGTAACTTGGTCCTGTTTATATTTGTTTCAAAATGTTCCTGCCTTTTTCTTTTTCAGTGAGTTCCATAGGCTAAAACAGTAGTGAGCTGGTCTAACTGGAGAATGCCCTTCTTCCCAGGAAAGAGGCATTGCTTTGTCTGAGCTGGCACCTGAATGGAAGGAGCAGCACACACCTTGCAGTTTAAAATTTATTTAGTACAGATAATTTTGCATGCCTGAAGTTATCCTTTGGTAATACCAGTTTGCTCCTTGTACACTGTGTTAGCATGCCTCAGTCTGAGCAACAGCAGTAAGGAGTTTAACAGCACAAGAAGGTAGAGCAAATTTGGTCTATATTTCTGCAGAAGTGAAGGTTAGAAAGATAAAGGGAAGAAGATTAAAATATTCACAAGAAATGCCCTAGATAAGATTGTTTTATATCTGAGGGCATGGTGAATCCTGTGGGAATGAGGAAGCTAAAAGGCCGTTTAATTCCAATGTTTCACACTGAATCAACATGTTAGATATCAAAGTGGTATTAGTGAAATTTGTAAGAACATGGGCATTTTATGTAAAGAATAAAGAAATAAAATAAGTTCATCCAAACCAAATCTCTTGCTGTATCCGAGCCGTGCGGAGAATGAACGTTGGAGGCTTAACGTGAGTATAATAAATCAAACTGCCAGCTGAGCCTCAGAGGGCTTTATTCATGCACTTCATTGTTCTCTCTGCAGATACAGCAGGGCTCAGCCAAATGCAGGGTTGTCATTCTGCAGATGTTCAGAGTGTTTCCCAGTGTTCTGGAGACTGAGCTGGTGTCTGTGCCTTACCCAGACTGCTCCGGTCACCGCTCGGAGTGGCCGTGCTCTGACTTTGATGGGCACTTGTACATGCAGAAATCACAGCGTGAGTTCGCAGTTTGGGGTGAGTGGGGAGCTGTTGTGTACTGTTGATACCTCCCAGGAAAGGCTCAGATTTGTACCTTCCGGAAAGTACTTTCTGGCAACAGAAGATGCCCTGCTGACCCTTTGCAGCTTGGCAGAAAATGTTCCTCATGGCATGAGCTTCCAGAGCATCTCTCCCAGGGTACAGACTGCTTGGGGCTGCTGGCACAGAGCAGGTTTTTTTAACCTTCACCCAACTGTCTCCTTTCCCCATATCCTCAGTGCCAGGCAAACAGAATAGTAACACAGGGGGCAGACTTATTTTATAAGATAGAAATGGGAAACAAAGGGGTAAAAGCAGAACAGACGGAAAGTTGTGTTGTGGTTTAACACATGGTGACACATCTGGCTGTTCATACCTAGAGTTCTAAAGCAGCTCTCTGCTGTTGGGCCTGGAGAGTCAGTACTCATAGCAATAGTCTCTCGTTAGTGGTAGCTTTAAGTATTTAAAGTCAAAATTGCCCATCTCATCTTCCTTTCTTTTACTTCATCCTCACTGGGACTCTGGCTGAGGATGGGCATCTTTGTTTGGAAAGAGTGTTGCTTTTTCATTCTATCCATATTCATTTTGCTGACTGACTGGTCCATATTTGATATGCATCAGTATTGTAATTAACATGCTTGCAACATGCTCATATGATTAATGCAGTGTGTTTTGTTAACTCACTGTTTTCTGAGAGAATCTTGAGCATTTTATAGAGACCTCGTGATATATTTTTAGTCCTGCTGATAAACTTTAAGTAAATGGTCTGATTATATACAGATCATGCTTGTAAATCAATATTCTTTCTCATCTTGTCCTTAGTCTGCTTCTTTTGGAGTTTTGCTTATCTTAAATTATTGTTCAGTAAACTTAACCAGTAAAACTTTACCTTAAGAGCAATCAATATTGCACTTACTTCTAGAAGGATAAGTAAACACATTTTTTTCCTATCAAATTAGGTTGAGATAAGAAATACTACAGCTAAGTAATTTTTAATATTAGTTTGACAGGTGTATACTTTATCCCAGTACAACAAAGGCAGTGTTCAGGAATGTTTTTCTTGGTGGTGGTTCTGTGAGCATAACCCTTGTAACTCCCTGTAGGTCAAGGACAAATTTCACACAGCCCTTTGCAGTGGGATAACTAAGCTGTCTGCTGACAGGATCAGGTACTTTCAGGTCACTGGAACATTGGGAATGTTCTGGTATCAGGGAAGCCAGTTTTTCTGCAACCTGCCCCTCATCTCTTCTGAATATATCAAGGGAGTATTTCAAGGGAATGCTAAGGAAGGTAAAGGTGACTTCTAGGGCTTTTTGAAGATTGGTGTACATAGCTCTAGCTGAACAGAACTTCCAGTGTTCAAACTTGACTCAGCTGTGATGCAAGACAGATTCTTTAACAAGGAAATCTGTGATACTTGCTTAAACTGCACATCTGTCTATTTTGACTCTTCCTTTCTTTGGATTCTTTTTTCAATTACTCTAACTTGAAAAAAGAGTTGCCCCCTCTGATCCAATGTTTTTGATATTATTAATTACAAAAGAAATGTAGTAGTTGATACCCTCAGATATTATGTGATTAGGCATGATTGTTTGGTCTTGCATTCTTCATTTGATTTCAGCTTGCATGACTGCTTTGAGTTCAGAAACCTAATTAAAATTTTATGATGAGTTTTTTGCTTTGAATGTGGTGGCTGAATGACTTGTCTTGATAAACACACTAGTTAGATCAGGATCTGCTAAGGTGATGGTTCAGTTAAGAGTCAGATTATGCCAAATATTAACCAGAAGCGGTAAAATCTCATCAAAGTCTAATGAATCTGTGTACTTAAACATTCCTTGGTTCTAACAAACTGATGGAAGCTGTGATTCTGTATGTTAATGTGAAGTTGCATATTGCAAGATCAGGGAGAAGTTCGGTGTATTTGTTGCTCTTTCTTACACGACGCAAACTTTAGTGTGAAGTTCCTTATTGTTGTAGTTAATGATACCTGACTTCTTGCTTCTGTATAAATTAAGACACAAGACCTTTATTTACACAGCTTGAATTGCTATAACGTGTAATACTACTTTTAAATTTCTCCTGAGAGTGCCAGACATCCCAGTAAAACTAAACCTCTGCTGAAATTTTCAAAGGCTGTTAATCATTAATTTATTTTTGGGGGGGCAGGAGAAGGGGTAATGTTTTCTAAAGCTGCCTACTTTAAATGAAAAAGTGACTATTAGTTTTCTGTCAGTTTACTGGTATGCTAAAAGTCTATTTCTTAATAGTTTAGAAAGTTTATAATCTGCTGGTAACTTTAACTATGTGGCTGTTTGCTTCAGTCATTTCTTCCCCCTCTGTAGAACTGAGCTGCTTTACCTGTCTGGTTAATCTTTGCACAGATAGGACTTGCAGATCGTTGGAGACCGAAGCACTGTGGTGTACAGGCTATTGCTAACTCTGTGGTATTTCCTGTCTTTTAAGCTACTGGTTTAAGTTGTAAAATATAATTAGTTTGAGGTGTTGTACTTCTAAGTAGTATTGTAATTAAATTGGTATTTGCAAGATTAAATACTAGATTTCACTTGCGTACAGAGCTTGACAAATACTGCCAACTATGATATTCTGTTTCTTGTATTTAAGTGGAGCCTAAGGCAGCTGTGTGTGGCTTTGTGCAAGGGTGGTGAGTTTTGGTGCTTGAGTTTATTGTATACAAATGACTGAAAGCCTGTGTTTGCAGCATTTCCTTAACTGTATCTTTGTTGGTCCCATTGTACAGATTCCCTTTTTACACAACATACTTGTTCTAGAAATGCTTTTTACTGTAGCACTAGTTACATTTGAATTCTTCACATTGAAAGAAGATTATAAACTGCACATGAAATTGATTTTTTTTTTTAATTGAATTGATTCCTCCGAGTAATTTCTTGGATGTTTTTACAACATTTCTGTTGAGCTAGTATGGTGTCCGTTGACCTCTGCTTGAGCTGCTACAGTTACAGAATCACAGAATGGTTTGGGTCGGAATGGACCTTAAAGATCATTTTGTTCTAACCTCCCTGCCTTGACATCTTCCACTAGACCAGACCCCTCAAAGCCCCATCCAGCCTGACCTTGGACCTCCTGACTGAGAATTTGCAGTTGGTCACTCAGATAAAGAGTAGGAGCAGCAGGTGTCTCTAAAAATTGATTTCAGTAACTTGTCCCGCACCTGCAGGTAAACACCATGGAAGAGGCTGTGGAAAATAACTTATTACAGAGTTTAGTCAGTGTCCAAACACCTTGGAAGTTTTCTTCAGTTACCTGTCCTAGTTTGTTTGGCTTTTGAAAAAGCAATTGAAGCAAATGGTAACTGTTGTGGAAAGCTGAGTGAACTTTTTAGCTCTTTCAACAGGTGAAGTAAGTCTTAAGGACTGTAGCATCCTTGCATTTCAAACCTCTTTTGGGGAGCATCATCTGGTTCACAAACTCAGTATGGCAGGATTCCTATGAAGAGTAGTATGTTTTCTTATTTTTCTATTTTTGTAAACACATTTTTCACGTGCAGATGTGGTGAAATGAGGTGGGCAGCTTTATTTTTTTTTTTTGCTCATTTGTTTTGCTTGATGGCTAACTTTAATGAGCTTTTATTTTGGGCTCTTGTATATAAAATAAAATCTTTAGTGTAGAAACTCCACATTTAATGACATTTTTGTGTGGGAGCTCTACTCTTGGACTTGGTTTGCATCACTCATGCAAATTCTGCAGAGCTGTGCCCTTGACCTAATGAAGTAACTGATGCTCATGTGTCAGCAGCATGTGTGTGTCATTTCCAATCACTGAAGGAGGATGGAACCACATCCTGGGGTACAGGTTTTTACAGATATTTTTTTGGGAATAATAGTATTCAGAAATGTGTTCTACAAGCAAGGTCTTCAGGGGAATTTTTGCCTGAGCTGCTTTAAATGCTTCTGACTACTCAAAAAGGGTTTTGTTTATTCTTATGTTCTTTTGGTTTGCCTTGTCCTCCCCAAGGGCTGGGTGCTTTTGGGACTAACCTGCACTGTACCAAGTACTGGCAAGTGGAGCACTGGGAACACAAAACAGGCTTGGAACTCCTTCCAGTATTTAGGAAAAATGATTGCTGTGGAATTGCTTAGCTGATTTCCATGGAGGTGGAGTCTGCTGACTATGTTTGGCACAGAAGCTTGTGGGAAGAGCTCCATGCTAATGTGCAGCATTAACAAAAGAGGCTGAAGGACAGTGTTCAGACTTGCAGGGGGGGTGAACTTCGATGCAGAGAGTGAAAGGCAACTTGATGTTCCTCTGCTGATTTTCTTTTTTTCCTTTTTTTTTTTTTTCATTTCAAATGTCATGTTCCTCTTTGCAAGGCAGGGAAGTACTGAAGCTGCATCTAAATGGTTGCAGACTTAATATTACCTTTCAAGAAGCATGCCTTTGCCAAATTAATTTTCTGTTGTTTACTCTGTCTCTGAGATCTACATCTTGCTTACACTGCTGTTCCACACTCAAAATGTTGATAGCAGAGGTCTTAAGTATTTCTGTCTTTTTAGGGGGCAGGGACAGGGAAGGTTCTGTTGTGGTTAAACAATTCCACCTATCTTGGTTTAGCACTATATTGCCACCAAAACAGGCAGTCCTGGTCTGTGGTGCTTCCTGTCAGTGCTAAGGATTGAACTGCTCTCCAGTGATTGAGGTTGTCTGTCTGCTGTGGCAGAAAACTCATCTTTTTTTCTCTATTTTTTTTTCCAGGATTAGTTTGCAGCTAATATAGTTGTTGTCCAAGTAACTTACATTACGAAGTCCAAAAATTCCTGCGGCGGTAGAGGAAGCAGGAGTCCTTCAGCTGGAAGACAGAGAACACAACTACCCTTTTGCCACAGTGCTTTTACCATGTTCAGTTTAAACCATCCTGAAAGTATACCAGTAGTCAGACTCTGTGGTGTGAGTATTCTTTTCATGTTTTTGAAATAGTCATTGTGCAACAGCCTCCCTCATTAAGATAATTATAAAGCTATACTACGTTGCATTAAATGATGTTCTTGTTACGCAGCTGTTTTGAGGTACGACACAGAATTCAGCTGCATGTAGTTGTTGTGTTCATGTATTACTCTGTATTC
This sequence comes from Oreocharis arfaki, assembly GCA_013398015.1. NCBI lineage: Eukaryota > Metazoa > Chordata > Aves > Passeriformes > Paramythiidae > Oreocharis > Oreocharis arfaki. The sequence continues at coordinate 138,815 of VZRR01012420.1, forward strand.
TGCAGAGCTAATAAAAATTGCTTCAAGATTAACTTGAGAACAACCGTGTGTTGTCCCCAGAATGCCTGTTGCTGTAGGCTGGGTACTGGCATTCTTTGTTGCTGATCCTGCAGAACATGCAAGTCATGTTTTGGGAGAAACAGAGTTGAAGCATGTGCTTCTAGACTTCACTGATGGGTTTGGTTTATGGGTATTTAGACCTTAGGCAGGATTAGAGCCTGTTTTGAAGTGAGATCCCCTGGAATATGTGTAGTTTAAATATTGTCTTCAGCACAAACTGTTAGGTTTTGCAGATCTCCTCCCACTGCATTATACTATCCACTAATGTGGGCAGAGGGTTGGGGTTTGTGTTTTTTCAGAGGAATACTTTAGTTAGTTAACGAAAAGGTGTGAAAAGCATCAGTCAACACAAGGCAGAGAGTTGATTTTAGCTACTAATCTTGATAAAATTGAGTTGGTCTCGTTGTTTGCAACTTGGTGACAGCGTGGGAATTCCAGGTTTGCTGGACCAGAAGTACCCAAACCCCACGGTTTCAGTGTCTGGTAATGATCTAGGTTTCCCCTTCACCAGGCTGTTTTGTCTGTTGCCTTGAATTGTTGCTTAAACTGCATTGTCATCGGAGTGAGTTGCAGGAACCAGTCCTTCTACTCCTAAGTTACTTCTAAACTGTTTACTGTAAATGGTTTAATTTTGATTATTACTGAAGCCCTGCACTTGTAAGGTGACTGAAAAACAATTTGAGTTATACAGTCTATCTTCAGTATTTAGTTTATGATAGTTCAAAAAGCTTATTCAATACTGGGAGGAAACAAAAATGAGATTTGGTGGGAAGAAAATAGAGGCTGAAAATCAGTAGTCAGTCCTTAAATGTTAGGCTTCCCTGTGTACTGCTTCAGAGTAACATTTTAAAGTTTTCATGTTCAAAATAGTGTATTGTAGGAAACGTTCTGCTGCCTTTTTCAAATTTGAGGGAGTTCCTGCATGCAAGCTAAGTAAAAATATCTTTCGTATTGCTTGTTCTTTAATATACTGGCATAACATTATAATCTTGAAGAGTTCTTTTTCTGGAAGAACATTGAGTCGTCTACAGAGGTGACCATGGGATAGTGTTTGGCAGCGTATTTAAATACAGTAGGCTTAGATATGCAACTTCTATTCTCTCTGTAATTTGTTTTTTTTAATATTTGGCATCAGCTGATAAAAATAGTTTTAACATCAAATACTTGTGATTTCAGAACTGTTGGACCTGCTGGCAGTGGAATCTATTGATAACACCTGGTTATTTATAGAAGAGACTGTACTGATGTAGTCTGTGGATAGTTCTGTATCCGATATTGACTTCATTATGTCTGAGGACAATTATATAAGCAAGGCTATAGTTGCTGGAAGCATATCACAGGAATTATTGAGATTATGTAGTTGCAGGTGTTATGATCAGAAGAGACTTCTGGGGGTCTCTGGTCCAACCACTCATTCAAAGCAAGGAAGGAACTAGCACTGGGTGGGATAAGTTGTGGCTTTGACCCCTGAAGCCATGAAAACCCCCAAGAACAGCAAATCCATGGCATTTCTGTGAAACCTGTGCCTGGGATTTATCACCCTCTGAGTAAAAAAGATTGTCATTGTGTCCAACCTGAATTTTCCATGCTGCCTTTTGTGGCCATTGCTCTTCCTTACCCGGTCTGCCAGGGCTGAGAGTGTTTGTCTGCACTGTCTTTACCGCTCCCATCTTGGTGTAGCTGTAAACAGCTCTCAGCTGGTCCCAGCCTTCTCTGTGCCAGAGAAAACAGGCCTCTCTGCCTCTCCTTGTGGGTGATACACCTGAGGCCCTTGACCACCTGAGTAGCCCATGGCTGGACCCTCCTTGGTTCCCGAGTCTCCTGCTGAAGTGGGGTCCCCACCTGGGCACCAGGTGTGTGCAGAGTGGCCTTGCTAGTGTGTGGCTGGGCAGGGATCACCCCCTTCCTGCTGGCTCCTGTTCCCTCCCGTGTCTGCCCCAGCACCTGGGCCCTTTCCCGCAGGGCTGGTGCTGTGCCAGCCCTCCACGCCTGTGTTGGGGCACGAGGCTCTTCTGCCCTGGGGCCACAGCTTTGCTTTCCTGCCCTGGGCCTGAAGAGGTTTGTTTTGGCCCCATCCTCGGGCTTATCCTGGTTGGTTTGTCTGTGCAAGCGCTGCCATTCCCTCTGGGAGCCGTCTCTTCCCTGCCCCCCTCAGTTTTTCGATCCCCTTGCCAGTTTGCTGAGGGTGCACTCTGCTCCAGCTTCTGGGTGCTGGTGAGTGTTTGGAGCCCTGGGATGGCCCCTGGAGTCCTCTGTGGCCAAGTTGCAGCTGGGTGTTGAGCTGCTGGTTGCAGCTGTATGATCCAGAGGTCTGGCCAGTTTTCCAGGCCAGCTTCCCTTCTGTTCACGGAGCTCAGAGCTCTTTGGCTCCCAGGTAAGACTGTGGTGGGAGATCTGTCCTGAAGTCAGAGAATTTTCTCTTGGCCAGTCAGCTTTCATCAGAGCCCCCCTGCAGTTGGGTACACTCTGCCCTTGATAAATATTTGTTAACTCCTTAAGATTATCAAAATTAATTTCATCTGGATTTGTTCCATGTTCCTTCCAGAAGCTGATGGGACTCTGTACTTGTGAGTTCTCAGGCACAAGTATGGGGGAGCCACGTGTGAATGCCATGACAATTAAGTAGGTGACAACACTCACAGGCACATGGTGTGGTTCATGGGGTGTCCTGTGCAGGGCCAGGAGTTGGACTTCATGATCCAGATGGGTCCCTTCCAACTCAGCATATTCTATGAATCAATGATTCTTGGGGTGATTCTGTATAGAATACAGATAAAATTACCAAACTAATTACCAAAATTACCAACTAATTTTGTAGTTGGTATGCACAATTTTTAAGAGGCAGTAGGAAAATCAAAAATTATTTTCATGATTTAGAAAAAAAAATTCTACTAAAAGTTACTTCTGCCTTCTCCAAAAAGTTGTATGCCTCACCTTGTAGTCCATTAAGTGAATTTTAACTCTTATGTTGTTCCAAGTAGGGAAGCATAACTCAAATTTATCAGTTATACTCCCAGCAAATTTGCAGACTAGGAAAGTCTATTTTAATTCTTGTTTGTTATAAATTATTGAAGGAGGTGGCTCGATTCTGGGAGAGATGGTGTTTGAGAGGCTCTGAAAGCAGTAATTTTCCAAGTCTATTTGTCAGATCCGATGCAAGATTGATTCTATAATATGGAGTTAATGTTTTCAAAATGAGCTGCTTGGCCAGCGCACTGTGTCTGGTTCCAATTACTGTCAGTAAATCCTGAAAATTATTTTCTGAGAAGGACTTGGTGAAATCTGCATTTTAACTAGAGATAATCAGTCTGAAAGTAGTTGAAAGGAGTTTTCTATTAGTTCATGCTGTATGGTTTTGCTTTTGTTTTTTGAGATCGTTGGTCCTGAAGTGGATGCCATGACTGTGCTGTTCTGGCGTGCACTGTTTCCTCTGTGGAAGCAGGATTACAAGTGTGCTTAAAAGAATGGATCTCCTGGGTATTATTGCAAAACAAGTAATTGACTTTCTTGAAAAAAAACCTTCTGCATAAGGACAAAGATGCTTTGTAAACACAAATGCTGTGTGCTTATCTGGTGTTTGTGACTTGCATGCTTGCTGGGTTGAGCTTATTTTTTTTTTTGAAGTAACTTTAAAAAGTGTATGTGCTGTGGGAGCAAGGTTAGGATTGATACCAGTGATTGCTTCTCAGTCTGATACCCTTCAGGATTTAAATGCCGTGGAGCAGCTGAGCCCCCTTTATACAGCAGGGAAAATAGGTGGTTGTGGCACTGTACTTTCAGCAGAATCTACAGGCTGCAGACTCTGCTTTCAAAATTCAGTGTGATGATGCCAGGACTTGTCATATTTGCAAGTATACTCATTTGGAGGGATTGTTACAAGTTCACAGAGGATTATCCTTAAAATGAGAACATTCCCTGTGGACCTCTTGGTGCCCTGGCCTTTACCAGTTTCTGCAGCAATTTAGTAATTGCCTCAGACTTAGTTATTGGACCCTGCCATTAGCAGGCTGTCCAAACGTGCACTTGTTCAGCAAGGTAAGCATAGGGATTTTGAATGTCTGCTTGCAATTCTCTACTTGTTCCCTCACAGTGTTACAGAGAACTATTGTTGGCAGCTGATATCACCAGAGAATTATAATTGCAAATGTGAGTGAAAAGTCATTAAGTGAAGTAGTTTGCTAAATGTGTCATTGATTGGAGTCTGCGACACCAGACTCAATTGATATCCACTCAAAAGAACCCCCAACCAACCAACAAGCTACTTAACAAATGATATATTTATATAGATTTTTTGGTTTCAGTCTTTTCAGGGAGGTTTTTCCATCCATACTCGGTTTTAGCAGGTGTGGAGGACTTCAGTAGTGAAGTTATTACAAATAATTCAATCTTTACCATTCCTGGTATTTAGATTATTTTTAGAGGGCGCTGCAATGAACAATAGTCTTCATTTCTATTTCTTATCAAGTGTTAAGGTTGTTTTTTGCCCTTGTGCTTCTGTCTTCCACTCTCTTAGAGCAATCAGATCAGTGGTATGAACTTTCTTTGTATTTTTTCAGGTTGGAGGATCTTCTGAATCTTATACTTTAAAGATGCCATTAAAATGAAAGAGCCCATTTTCTACAGGCAACTTTGTCATCTCGGATCAGAGAGATTGGTTACCTTGGAAGAAGAAAAGACAGACTATGGGCCTAAATTAGGAGAAGACTCTTCAGGATAAAATAGAGATATGTCATGTAGAGGTAGCTGGAAATGCTTAGAGATTTGTTTGAATACTTTGTTTTTAAGTATCTACAAGAATCTGTCCCACATTGAGCAATCTGGTTTCCCTGTAGGTCTTTACCAGGAATGAGGCAAAAATTCCTTTCCTGTAAGAGGGAGCAAAAGAGGTAAATAGCTGAAACTACAAAATTAGAACTATGCCATGGACAGCAATAATGAGTTATAATGTTAAACCTATTGAGGTTGTATAATCAAAATTTCTTGCTGACACTGAGGAAGGAATACTTTTTTGGAAACATGAGGGAAGGATTGAATCTTTATGTGAAATCTGGCATAATACATTCGTTGCATTTGTAGTTGTCCTAATTTTGTAGTTCTGGTTGTTCAGGTTTCTCTTGTGCATTGGGATGAGGCTGTCCTGCTAGAAAAGTTTAAAACCTAGAAAGTGAAAATAACAGTGCATGTTGCTGTAGATCATATTGCAATGTAAACTGCTGGATGTCTGTGTGCTGAGGAAGAGAAATACAAGTAAGGGTGGTAATACTATTTCTTCTTTTTTCTGCTCTTGATTGCAGGTTAACCTTCTGGTTGGGACTTTATGAGGGTAATTCATTATGGTAACTTTTTAGTGTGGTAGATGAGTTTTAAATCTTTTTTAGCTCATTTTTAAAGCAAAGTGACCTTGAATTAGCCACTTCCTACCTCCTGTGGTGACTGTGGAGATTACCAGTTACTGCAGAACTTCCCTGAAATAAAGACTTAATTTGCCTGAATAACATCTTGGGTATAGTACTCCACCCAATGGAGAGCCAAGATGGTGTTCCATAAATAAACATATGGTTTCTTTAGGCTGAGCTATGTTGCTCAGCCAGAGGAATATGAGACTCTGGTGGGGAAGAAGGGGATGTCTGACTGCTGCCATCATTCTTAGGCAGAACACACTAAATTTATTACTTTTTGTAACTTTGTTCAGACTAAGATGTGAGGCAATCTTGAATCAGGATCTGAACTTTATTTTGGCACACACCATTATCCTTTTTCAGTAGTTTGTCCTCCGTAGAACTCCTTTTGTCAGATAAAAATAATTACTTTACCACACAGGCTTCTAGTTGTTTGTTTTACTGAAATAATGACGTACGTATGGTGTATGCATTGAGCCCTCAGTGAAATTCCATCTGAGATGTGCTGGTAATATTTTACTTTCATGCTATCCCAGACATTTTTAAAATACAAAGACACTTTTTTCCCTCTTTCTTTTTAACTGATAATGTTAGATTCAGTCTCTTTCATTGTGTTAGAATTAATGTCCCAGTTTAAAAGGTCTCTCTCCCTCTTGTGCTGAATTTGCTAGCTGCACTGTGTAAATATTAGTGATCCAAAGAAGCTGAATGTGTGTTTTTTGAAAAATGCAGTGTTAAAACTTCTTGTGTACACTTCCTACTTCACCATTAATTCCTCATGATTAGTATTGCTTGCTTGTAGTGCCACAGTGAACTCTGTGGGTGTCAGAAGTTCATGGCAGTTCACAGTGGAAGCTCTTGATTCCCATTGTGAAGTTCTTCCTACTGTATTTAAATTTGTGTGCAGTTCAAGGATTCCTTTTAATAGTTAGGTTTTAGTGTTTAATTCTCAATTCTCTTCTGGTCGATGTGCATGACTGTAAAGAAAACCTCATAGCAACAGTGAGCATCTGTCTGCCTCTGTCATTTCTCAGCACTCTGTGCTTGCATCAGGCATCTGAGGATAAATTGCTTTGACTGACAGATGGACTGACTGACAAGACCTTGGCCCCAAACGCACACACACGGGCATGTACACACAGACAGGCTCCTTGGGCTCCATTTACATTTGCCTATTTTTATGTGGCAGCTGAAGCCCCAAATAGAATGCCTTTCAGTGGTGATGCTGGTTGTAGAGTGAGGAAGTGTTAAGATGTGGGGGAAGAGAAGGAAGAAGCTCTTTGGCTCCTCACCCTCTTCTTTCTTCCTTTCTCCTCCTTCCTGTCTTGTTGGACTTTTTGCTCAAGCTGCTCATGAAAGGTGCAGTAGAAGTTCAGTGTGACTGGTAAATTAATGATGGAGGCTTGGGGAAATTGCAGCAAGTCTTGGTGATCTACATGACTTTGATTTGGAAATGGTGAATGAGCACAAACAGTATTGTAATGGTGTCTCTTTTAAATCCTGACTGTTACCATGAGGTTTTTTAAAGTCATGCATATTGACCAGAAGAGAACTGAGAATTAAACATTAAATCCTAACTATTAAAGGGATTCTTAAACAGCATACAAATCTAAATAGAGTTGGACGAACATCACAATGGAAGTCAACAGCCAGCATCCACAAATTTTCTGGTAGTTAAATAAGGATTTTTTTTTTGTTTGTGGGGTTTTTGGTTGTTGGTTTTTGTTGTTTTTGTTTTTGTTGTTGTTTGTTGTTGTTGTTCTGGAGTATTGACAGCTGAAGAACAGTTCCTAGGCAGGTGATCGTACATTGCTGTAAATGACAAAGAGGTGAATACAAGAAGGATTTCATGTATTATTAAAGATCTGCATCATTCCATGTGTTGTCTACATGTGGAGTTAGGAGGGGACTTCACACTTCAAAGAGTGGTATCTTTTATTTCTGTTCTCAATAAAATCAGTTAAAGGCATTAATGGAAGCCAGCAGCCAATGTTCTTCATCTTGTGATGACATTAGAATAAATCCTGGTTGTTTTCAGAGCTTTTAGTCTTTACAAAAACAAGAGCCATTAAGGAAGATTGGAGTATGCTCTCTTATTTTTTTTTTTCAAAAGAAGAAAGTAGTTGGGAAAATAGCTGAAGATGCTTCTTAATGAATGTATGGCTTCAGTTTTGATTGAACTTTTCTAGAAAATGGTCTTTCAAGCATGTAGTTGTACTGTGACCTATAATGCCTCTGCCTTTTTTTAACACCACATTTGGAAATTAAAATTTCAACTCCTTTTATACAAATATAATTACTTTGTAAGATGTTGTGTAAGTATTTGTAGTTGATAGTGAATTCAATAAAGCAGCAAGAGATTTCATCGTCATGTAGATCGGCAGTTTTGTGACGATGCACATGGTAAACCAAAACGAGGTCATGGAGAGTTTATTCTCTTTGGGCAGGTGACATTGTAGTAACCTTCATTATTCCTTAAGAAGTGTTAAAGGAAAGCAGCCTAAGAAATGGCTCATTGCAACTTAATGCTCAGCAGCCTAATTAGTCAAATACCATGTGCCTACCTCTGCATGAAATAGCCTATTTCTTTCCAATGTAAAATAGGAATTTTCAGTTTTGGAACAGCCTGAAGAGGCCTTTGTTGCAAATGACCACTGGCTTTTTAGTTATTTATTCTCAAAAATAATGAAGGTCAGCATGGTATCCATAGTGACTGCATGCAGCTTCCTCGTTAATCTTGGCGTGCTGCTGTAATAACGAAATTCACTTACTAGTAACAACTTCTCGTGTTGCAGAGGAAAACCTTCCTTTGAAAACTGGATGTGATTGGGTGTTTGGAACTTGAGAAATCTTAAATACTGTAGTTTTTCTTCAGTTTTAAACTCCTTGTCATAATTTCTGGTTGCATGAGTTGCTGTGGAGGTCTGAACAGAGAACAAGCAACCTTAAATTGCTGAAGTATATATGTATAATCTGGCACTGGAACAATTGTGACTTGAAAAATTACTTTCATTTGGAAGTGATAAGGACTGCTAAACGGGGAATATATCATTCTGCTTGCAGCTCTGTTAGTAAAAGGAGGGCATTCTGCTATAAACTACAAAATTAAGGCTTCTAAGAGGTATGTGAATATGATCAAGGCAGAATGGTTGAATGCTCCCCAATTCCACGGCGTGAAATCAGAGCATTAGGAGAAAGTGCAACAACTAACTCTGTGAAATGCTTTTAGTAAATTGCTTTGGTGTAATGTACACTATTTCCTCTTTGAGTATTATACAGTGTAAATACTAAATATTATAAAGGTTCTTTTAACTTAGAGGAAGTATTGTTGCAGAACTGAATGCAAGTCTTGTGGGAGTTTTGATAGGAATTTGTTGAAGATGGGGAGTGAAATGGTTCCATCTGGAGGTTGCTGTTGTTTTCCCTCCCACCCCATCCCTCTCCTTTAATGCTTACCCAAAGAGAGTGGGTTTGAGTTGGGTTTTTTAAATCAGTTGGTTGTAATAGAGCTTTAAACTGATCAGGCAGCATACTTACATTGAGGGTAGATATTTTCAGAATCTGTCAAGTTTCTGTTTCTGATATTTTCTTTATGAAAGAATGTGGCTTGTTTTTGCTCTGTCTTTAATTTTGCATAGAGCTGTATTTAAAAACATAAATATTTATGAGAGGGATAGCCATTTGCAAAATCATGGGAAAGTTCAAAGTGGAAGTCTGTTTTTGAGAGCTCCAGGAATGAGCCTATAGGGAAGTAAAGTCAATGTATCTTTAAAATAATAATTATTTAATGTCTATTTTAAATGTATAATAGAAAAAACATTTATAAATAAGTATAAAATAAGACTTAATCTATTTGAACCTAAAGAAGTCTTAAAATGTATATTAAAATTGAATTTGTAATCTAGTTCTTGCATTTAGAAATACTAATTTAATGTCAATTGTGTGTGAATCTAAAACTGTACTTTTGCTACTGAATGTAAAAATATATTTTCTTCTGTATTAGCTGCACAGTAATTGGCTTGAATGCTACAGAAGCTTGTCTTAAATCCTTTCTTTTTTATTTCCCTCTCCTAGAGGTGACCAGCTGCTCTGCACCAAGGCCCTCGCAGTGATGTATCGTAGTCTGTTGCTGTAAACATCCCCGACTGGAAGCTGTACCAGCTCCAGCTTTCAGTCAGATGTTTGCTGCACCTGGCTATGCTTGGACAACAGCAGAAGGAGAAGCCGTCACGAATACATATGTGCATTTATATTTATCAAACAGTGATAGGAAGAGATGAATTGCCTTCCCATGAATTAACTTGGCTGCGATTTCCTGAAATCTAGTCTGAAATGGAGATCCAAAGCTGGTGCATTTTCTTTGCAAAATCTTTGCTGATTTGTGGTATAAACTACAGGATTAGGCTTCCCTGGAATCACAAGTGGTGGTGAACTTCTACAATTGCCCATGAATCTTTCATTGCTTTATCAATTGCCTGTTTTAGCACCTTCTGTTATGTAGGGCCCTGAGGACAAATTGTCAATGCTGTCAAATACTTAGCAGGCACCTTACCTCCTGTGCCTTGCTTTTTGTTGTTTTTTCTGGAATTCTGTATTCCAAGTCTCCTTGTTAGTAGGTTATGCTCTTAATTGTTTGTAAGCTGGACATAACCCAAGACCAAAATAAAGGTTAAAAACATATGGCCCAGTCTGTATTTTTTCTGTATTTTTGCATAGCATATACACTTGTCTGTGGTGTGCTTGGTTTGTGGTGCCCCCACCATGGCACTGCCAGGGTTTGCTTTTCATGGAAATAACAGTTTTTGAAAGTATTCCTTCAGAAGTAAGTCCTCACTGATTCAGTTCCTGGATAACTTAAAACAGTCATGTAATCAGGAACAATATCTGCAGAAAAGCTTCAGCACTTTCTACTTTCCTCCAGTGGGATCTGCACATGCTGTTGCATGGATCTTCTCTGGGATTTCTTTCCTTCTTTGTTTCACTTTAGTCTTCTGTTTTTAAAGGAATGGCCTATGTGAGTATCTGCTGCTAATACAAAAAATATTCTTGCAATAATTTAGCTCTCCATTTTTTCACCTCCCAAAATGTTTTTTTTTAATTCCCTAACACTTAAATGAAAGACTTTGTTTAATTAAAGTGGTAGTATATCAAACCTTGGTATTTATTTGTTCAGCTTCACTATAGTGGTTCTATAAAAGATGATTATGTCCAAAAATACAGATACTTTTAAAAAGGGAAATATTTTCTCTTTAACTTATCAGAATTAAAACTAGGATTTCTTAGTCCTGGGAAAGCTGAACTAATAAGCATTGGAAAGGTGATGATTTTGAAGCTGTCAGGGAATGACCAAAAGTGAACCAAGGATAGCCATTATTCTGTGATGGTCCTATTGCTGTGGCCATTTTGTTTCTTACCCTGTGTTCTGTCTGGTGACATAGGAACACATGGGGTGAAAGAAGGTTGTGAACTTACTTACTAATTCATTCCTAGCACCTCTACAAAGATTTTTAAAGCAACTTGTACACCTAATACACCTCAGTTAAAATTGCGTTTTTAAAAATAACTCTCTGTTTGGTTTGAAAAATCATATTGGTATGTTTGTAAAAAAGACTTTGATGCAGAAGCTACAGAGCTTGATTTATTAAAAAAAAACCCTGCTGGCAGTTGTTTTCCAAGTGTTCTTTGTTTAGATAGTATTTGGACTTAAAGGAAACTTTTTTTGTTAACAAACTTCTTTGTTCAAAGTAAACATCTTATAATTAATCTAGTGGACATATTGGTTACTGTTGTCTTAGCCATTCCACATGCCAGGTAAGTGCTGCTTTTATTATATATAAGCTTAGTTCACGTGCAGTTTGTCAGTCCAGTCTTGTGGAATTGTACTTGTGTGTACCTTTATATTGCACTGGTCTCTAATCCATGCACTCCAACACAGCTGTCACATGACAGCACATGAAAATAATTTGAAGTGGCTTGAAACTGCAGGACATAAATAAATAAATTTAAAGATCCACATTGTATTTTTGCTTGAGTTTTTTTTCCCGAGTGTTTGGAATGCGAAGATCTGCTTTTTCTATTCATGAAATACAAAGTCCTGAACATCTTAACATGTCTCAAACGTGGCTGCTGTTGGCAGCTGAGGAAGACGGGTGTCTTAGTGTTGCCCGAATGCATATTTATGCCGTGATCCCAGGTGAGCTTGCGGTACTGGGAGGTGTGGGAAGGGATGATGGGAATCTGGCATGGTGTCTCTGCAGTTCTCCTGGTGGGGGGGATGAGGAGGTGAAGCAACTGTTGCAGAATGAGGCAGGTCAGGCTCACAAACACAGCAGTGAAGTTTGGGAACAGAAGCAGCTTTGACATGTCAGCCTGGTGACCAACAAGCAACTGACCTCGTCTTATTCAAATGGAGCCAGCGAGCAGTGCTTGTGTGCCGTGGATCAGTTCCTGGTGTTTTGCAGCAGAGGGAAATACTGAATGAAAACCATTGTGAGGATCCAGAGTAGCACAGTGGCCACAGAGCCATTGCTTCTGGGTGGCTGTCATAAGCTGTATGTGCAGGGGCAAGGTACAGCTATCTTCGGTGATGGAAGCTTGTGATTAATACAAAGGTTGTCCCTTGCTGAGCCAGTGGAGTGTCTGTGAAGTCCAGTGTTTGGGGGCTGCCTGTGGTGTTCCTCTGAGTGCTTTTTGTGACCACTTACAAGCAATACCTCAAAGTCCTCGGTGGCTTTGGGCTGGCCTGGTGAAGCACTGTCTTCCCTTGCTCGGAACTCGCAGCTGCATTCAGCAGAAATGCTTGAGCTCATGTTTTCCTTCAGACAAAGAACAACTGTTAAAACATTTGGAGGGCTTCCCCCCCCCTCCTCTATGCTGTAAATAATCTGCATCTGTGATTCCTTTTACCCAGTAAAGCTGCAAACACCTGTTCAGAGAAGAGCTTGGAGAAGGCTGAGGCTCGGCCGCTTGACGGATTGGGTTCATCGAAGTTTTCTTTCCCTGCACCGCTGAGGTCTTGTTCGTTCAAGACTAGGCATCAAATTAAACCTGTAAAATACAAGATAAGATGCTGAAGGTGAGGAGTATCCTGCTCTTTTGATATTATAATGACTTGTATTTCTGAGTAGCTGAAAGTGGAGGAGAAAATAAGAATGAAAATAGTTGAAATAGCAGAAGTGCCTTGAAAAAGTTCTGGAGGAGCAATGGGAATTATTTTAAGAACATAAAAATAAGATGTGCAAATGCTCTAAAATTTCGCACACTAAGGAAACTTGAAATATAAACAGAGGGTTGTTTTTGCATAGAATTTGAGAAGGACATTTTTGAGGACTCCAAGTCTCTATCACCCCATTAAACTCTCATATATATTTTAGAGTTGAGTTTCAGTTCAAAATACTTTGCGATTTTTTAGAAGGTGCCTGTACTGAGCGTCAAGGGCCTTGGCAGCTAAATGCAATAGAATGCTCATCTACACAGGCTGCGAGAAACTTCTTATTTTTGCTTTTGGACCTCTGCAGCATCAGGGAATGTACATGGGTATCACTGCATTCTCAGATTCAGAAGATTAAATGTTAAAATACATATTTGGACTTCATAATGTTAGTCAAGGATAATAAGAGTCACATGTACTTTATGAGTTGTGCAAATACACCAAAGTATGTCTGTGCAGATTTATTTTTAGATATCTTGGAAGGCACTGCTGTATTTATATAGTTAAGCTAATGTTTAGTTCCTGTAAACATCCTACACTCAGCTATAACAAATGATGGTGCTGTGGGGTGGATGTTAACTTCAACTGACTTGGAAAGGCAGCTTTCCTCAATGTCCAAGTGACATATTGGCAAGCAGGGAATACTGTTCTTCAGTGGTATTTAAAATAGTATTGTAAGCACTAATTTCTGGGAAAGCAGTATTTCTAGAAATCTCTCAATACTCAAATTCTGATTCTGGCTGTATAAAGGCATATATGTTTATTGTGAAGCAGGCTTTAACTGATGGGATCTCTATCTTTCTAATTGCAAATAAACTGTGACAATATATCTTTGCTTGAAAAGCAACTTCTGATACCCCGATGACAGAGAAATAATCTAAAACCTTATATTGAATGTTCAGGTCTCAGTTGCAGCAGTGATTTATTGCTTGTTATCTACTTGATCATTGTAAAAGGAGGAACAGATTTACATGGTACTGTAAAAACAATTCCCAAACCAAGAGATCATTAAAGTAGTAAAACTACTAAGATTTAACCATTTCTGTTGCCCTTTGTATCTTACAAAACGAGAAATATCTTTGACAGGGGAAATCTGTGTAGGAGAAAAAAGAAGGCAAGCATTTCTTGCTTTCTTAGTAGCTCTTCTTCTATCATGTGTTATCTCTTGAAATCACATTCCTACTGATTATGGATGTGTTCTTTAATGAAGTATGGCTTCAGCATTTGGACAATATGAAGTAACAAAAAATTTTTTTAAAGAACTTAAGTATTTTTTATTTGAATGGAAGACATGGAATTCTTCATCTTTGTGAAGCATAACCTGGCTTCTTGAGGATCACTTTTGCAATCTGGTATCCTTGTTACTATTTGAAAGGCTCAGACTCTAAAATGTAACATTTTTTACTTATAAGGCCAAATAGATTATAAAAATAATCAAGAGGGTTTGTCCTCCTTTAAATTCACACACATGAGCCCCTTTCTGCTACAGTTAAGCTTTTTGTCGTGCTCTTACTTTTTCTTGGAAACTGACGAGGTCTTTTTAATATATATTAGTCCTTGTGGGCAGTTTCTATTCAATATGTGGCACTAGAGGCTATTGCATGGAAGAAAACACATCAAATTCTGTGTTTGAAGATCATCTCTGTGTGTGTGAACGCTGCAGTGCAACCATGTGTTTGGTGTGTGTGCACTTCTGCATGTACAAAACTGTTCTAGATTTTTATTCAGTGCATCTGAATAACTGTTACAAAACACATTTCTCCAGTTGGGATGAACTAGGGAGGTATGAGGCATGCGAATTCTCCTCAGGAGAGATGATGTAATTAAAAACATTGAAAGCTTATCTCCAGCAAGAATCTGCATGTCTGTTCTATTCCATTTCCCAGAATCAGGTGCCTCGTGGCACCCCTGACTCTGCCTGAGAGAATTTCTCTCAAGTTCTGCTGTCTCTGCTTCACCCGTCCTGCTGTGGGCTGCCATGCTCTGGGAATGCCGGGTTTTGACAGCTGTGCTGAAGCACGAGGAAAGTGCCAAGACAGGAGGATTTCCCCGTGAGGCTGTAACATCTTGCAGCTTTGCTGTCACTTGTGTGGTGGTGAATGCTGACGCACACTCTTGACCCATCCTGCTGTGATTTCTGCCCTTGCTCACGGGAAGAAGCACACAGTGTAACTAACACAGCTCCCTCGTGTCCCGGGGAGAGCAGTGAAATGCTCTCGCTGTCCTTCCACACACTGGATCCACGCCCTCACTGGGTGTATTGTGTGCAACACAAGCTGATGGAGCCACGCAATACTGCAGTGACCAAAAAAAAAAAAAAAAAAAAANAAAAAAAAAAAAAAAAAAAAAAATTGATGGAAAGAAGGAATCCTCAAATCATCATTTACTGCCAACCAAAAAATCTAAGATTCATCTTTTTAGCCAGTGCCTCTTTGTGGAGTTGATTTCGTTGGTAGCACGGACAGTGAGTAAACAATCTGAGCAGATCAGATGTAGAGGTATATTTGGTGTTTCAGCAGTTTGCTTTTTTTAAATGCTTTTGAAATCAAGAATTCCTACTGTAGAAACTCAGATATGATCAAACTAGAGACTTGCTGTTGTTTTATTACAGAAAGAACAGTTCTGACCACTTTTGACGCAGCACTTGAAAACTCACTAGGAGTAAAATGTAAAAATAGCAAGCCGATGAGCCCGTTGAAGCTTTAATTAATGTATTTGAATAGCTGGGGTTTGCAAGACTTTGAGTTTTTTGTGGTTCCAGGTTTGGGGCGTTTGTTTAGCTACTCCTTGGTTAAATAGCCAGTAGAGTAGGTGATAATGATACTCTGTCAAATGATTTCAAATAGTTTGGCTCTTCCTAAGGGAGAAAACACTCACTGAAGAGTGTCAGGACCGATATTTGGNTTTATTCCGAAGGAGTCAGAGGCGAAGAGAGCGAGCAGGCCTCGTGTACAAGCTTATAAGGGGTAACAGAAAGGGGGCTGGCAGAGCACCAGCGACCAATTACCTGGGGGCAAGGGGCAGGGAGAAGGCAGAGGGATACAACAACCAATGGGGAGAGGGAAGGGGCGGAGTGGGGGACCAGGTACCAGACAGGTACTGCCTGATGGGAGAAGAAGTCTTTCCCTGCAACCCGAGCAGGGGGAGCTTATTTGTTCTCTGAGCTGACCCACCAGCGCAGGGGATCTCCTAGACCAGGGTTTTCTGGCATCCCAGCTTCTACCGCTGCCAGCTCATCCACCCCAACAGGGATGTTTGTTTTGGTTTTTTTTAAAGTGAGGATTTGATAGGAGAATGAATATTGTGCCTGTGTTGCACCCTTCCATGGGCTTGGCTGCACTTGTGAGTGTTGTGAAAATGCTGACTTGTTTTCCTTTCTGTGAAAATCTTCATTTGAGAATCAGACAGACTGATTTTGGTACTGTTCCTCCTCATTAAGGTAATGTTTGGCATTCTGGTTTGTGCTAAACTAAAACTAAACTTCTAGAATATGTATTTGAGGATTCCAAGCATAAAATAACCCTGCAGAACTTGAAAATCTGTTTTAAATAGCATAGTTCACTTTTTTCTTCCATCCTTTTGGTGCTTTTTAGATAAACAGTGATAATCCCATGACGCCAGTGATGGCCTAAACCAAGATGGGATAAATATCTTGGGCAAAGATAGAGTGTTAATGATTTATAAGATTGTCTGGAAGTTTTTTTATAGATATGACATGAATGGTAAGTTGCTTAACATTAGTCAAAAATTAAATTTCTCTCGAAAAACACAGAGGCATTGTTAATGTGGATTTTTTTCACAGCAATTCCGAAAATACACATTTACTCATATGTTTGATTCTTCCTGGGTTTGTCTTCTGCTAAAAATACGAGTATTTCAATAGATGTTCAGCGATACTTTGTTTACTCGTCTGTTGTATTCACTAAGACTGTTCCAAAATTCAGCTCACTTCCTTTTAACCAGCTACGCAAGTTCTGACCAGCTTAATCCATGTTTTATAGAGGTCCCGTGTCTGGGGAGAGTACAAAGTTAAAACTGCTTAAAACTTGAGCTTAAAGCATGATTTTATAGTAGGTACTAGTACTGAGGGCCTTACCTCTGGCATTTGGGTTTCCTCTGTAAAGGAACAGCAGATCCCTCACTTGTCCACCTTTGCAGGCAAGGAAAGCCTGATCCATGGAACAGTCCATGGGCCCTGGAAGTGGAGCGAAGGAAATGCAGTTTATGTCAGTCAGAATTGTTTGTTGTCTGATAACATCGCTGTCTCAGCAGGGAAATCATTTCCTGTAAACAATATGGCGTTATCTGAAAAATCTGCCTTTTTAATAAAGTGAAAAATTATTTTTCCAAGCTTCACACAAGCCTTATCTTTGTCTGACAGGAAAAAGGGAAGTGGCAGGGATGAAAGATGCTTTGTGAACTGAGCTCTGTTTACTTAAGGCTATGGAAAACATGCTGAAAACATATACATTAGGTGCATGCCTTAATGCATTTTTTTAACAAACACATTTTCCCACATATTATTAAATTAGTTGAATTGACTAACTACCATCTAGTGGAAAATGTGATCTGTTAACAATCTTTTTTTGGAAATGTTTCACACTTATTATAAGGAATTTATAAGATAGCAAATATCTAACGTGGATTCCAGTCCAGTGTTGACAGTCCACAGAAGCTTTTTAACTGCGAGTGGTGTCCCACTACACATGAAGTCTTGTTCATCCTATGAACTGTCTGCCATAGTTACTGTAGGCTGCTTCCTGCCTGTAATGGAGGCATAACACACCCAGGATTTCCATGGTCACAGCTACTCTCTGGTTCTGCAGGCAGAGGCACTTCTTGGATGCATCTCACGCCAAGGGGTTGGCATTGGTCTGGCTCTGTCAGCTGGAGACACAAACTTTGTACCTTCAGAGAAGTGTTAATGAAATCTGGCTTCAGCTACTAAACAAAGAAATACCCCTGACCCCTTCCTGCTCAAATTAGTCTTAGAAAAAAGCTGGTGTTAGAGGATAGAGTCAGGAAAGCAAGAAGCAAAGTGGATCTCATCAGAAGATGGAATCTTTAAGGGACAAAGTAAAGGGAAGATGATTTAGTAGAATTTTCAGGACAGAGGCACTAGTAGTGTGCATGTTGGTTCTTTCTGTTCTGCAGGAATTTGAACAGTGATGTTACATTTCCCACTAGTAAATACATTTATATCTGTGTTTAGCTCAGGCTTCCTCACATTAGAAAGTGAAAGCTAAGTTAAGAAGTTGTGAGGAATCTCTTCTACCTGTGTTCTTTATGCTGTGATGCTTCTTGGTCAACTAAATTGATAGGTGTTTTGTAGGTTTTTGAAGCACAGATTTCCCAGATTTGTATATTTTTTGCTCCTTTCTGAACTTTTTTGAGTTTTTGCTATACAGAGTTTTTCTATTTTTAATGAGTGAATTCACGAAATGGAAACTTTAGCCATTTCACATGCTTAGTAGCAGAAAACAAATATTTAAATAATCTTGGATGGTGTTTCACAGAAAGAGTAAAGGTTTTGATATAGTTTTTAATATTTTTCTTTTTTAATACTAGAAAAACCAATTGCATGTTGAACAATCAGAAATAATTTCCATACAGATGCTCATCTTAAAACTGTTTTTTCTTTTTATTTAGGCTGCTTAAAGTGCAGATTTAAGGTATTGTACTATAAAAACTGTGTGTGTGTGTATATATGTATATAAAAGAAAAGTCAAGATCTAATGTTTTTCATAGGGCAATGCTGATAAGAATATTTGCTTATTAATGCTTTAACTGATGAGGCAGTAGTTGGTATTATGGGATGCACAATGAAGGCTGCAATTCCTTCCATCCAAAACATCCTTTTTGATGCAGATGCCATTTTAATTAAACACCCACGTGTGCTGCTGTGTGACAGTGACTGTGTGGAGGCTTGTATTGTGCCAGGCTCTGACCTTTCACTGGCAGCTCTGGTTCTGGAGCTCCTGCAGACACGGCCTACATGCTTGGGAACCACAAGGGATGTGAAGGTGCTGCTGGTCCTTGGCTGGATGTCCTCCAGCGTGTACAGATGGGGTATTGGGAAATTACCTAGAGTACCAAACTTCCCTGAATTTTGTTTGAGTTGCAGCATTTCTGCTAGAAAAATAGGTAAGTGATGTCATAGTAAGGTCACACTTAAGTAATGACTTCCAAGGGCTTGAGCTCAGTGACAGCTCACATCTGTTAATTAGATTTGATGATTGTTATTATGGCAGAGTAGTGTTGCTGACGTGGGGCATGTAATCTATCTAAAATTGTTGTGACTGAAGGCCAGATTCTGACTCCATTAAATTCCATAACATCTGAGTGACTCCACTGATTTCTAAGGTGACTTTTTATTCTGGCTTTCATTTATATGAATGAGATTATAATCAGGCTTCAGTTATGGTTCAGAATATATCAGGAGGTAATAAATATGAGCAAATATAAACGGTCATAAAGCACATGAAGTGTCCACAATACATACCTGGGTTTATTCATAAATGAGTTTTGCAAAATTGACAGCTGAGCTATGGCAGGGATGAGTAATTTCTTAGCAGGATCTCCCTCTATGAACATAGAACCAGAACTCATGTAGTTTTATTGGATGTTTAAGTAGTGGCGTCTGTGATACAAAAATAACCAAACCCAAACCCTTGCCATGGCGTACTAATGAAAGGAGACTGAGCAGATGGTTTTTAGGGACTGCACTTCATATGTTATGCAACTGTGCTGTTCTTTCAGAGAAAGAGAAGTGAGGCAGAAAGAAGTCTAGCTAAACCTCTAATGCTTAAATTTTCCCTCATTGTTAAAAGAACACAGAAAATGACTGACAAAAACTCCACAAATAGAATATTAAGGTGTGTAAGCTACAAAACTTATTTGCTTTTACCCTCCAATCTGAGCAATTATCTCATTAGAGAGCCAGAGTTACAACTTAGGCACACTCAACATGTTTTTATCAACGAAGAAGGGAAAAGGAATTGTTCTTGGACGAGGAAAAACCTTGTAGCATGGCCAAGACAACAATGCCAGACAGAGCACAGAGTTGCTTGGGTTTGAGATATTGCCCAGCGAAACCTGAAGATGTGAGCTTACACTGCAGGAGTAAAAAAAAGAAAATCCAACAGCTTATTCCAATTAAGGAGTATAACTGGAGCTTCTGTCAACCCTAGTAAATGGCGTTTAGAGAAGTGAAGTCACCTTCTCTTACACAGACTGCCTGTAGACTACACAATTCAGTGGTGTTGTCATCACATTTCAGTAGCTAGAGTATTCAAAAGATGAGCACTATTAGTGATTTTTAGTAAAACTGTAAAGCTGTAAATTTTCCTTAAAACATTTTGTGGTATAATCTCTATACTACTTTCAAAATTTTTCTGTAAGAGGGAAGGGGAAGGAGGGGTTGGTTGAAACACCCACAAACACTGTGCAGTGCATGTGTTCTCCTCCTTGTAAGGAGCAAAGAATGAATAGGTGGTGATTGGACTCTTTGTCAGTCAAGCAATATTACTCTGAAAAAGGACTTACTTACAGCTTCTCCCTGTTAATGGATTTTCTTTCTATCATCACTATTTATTATGTCAAAGAGGGCAGTATTGGGCTGTGATAATTGTGGAAGTTGCAATGTAGGGTGGAAAGACTAATGAGCAAATCAATGGTATCAAAATTACACAGATTAGACCCCTCATCTATTTTTACATAAGTAGGTATGTGCTCCTTTAGAGTCTTTTTTATGTGGTCACAGTGGTCCCATCAATCTTCTTCTGTAGTCTGTGGGGAATTCTAGATGCTTCTGAAGCCCTCTGGAAGCTATAGGCAGACAGGCCTAGATCATGGAATCACAGAATGATTTGGGTTAAAGGGACATTAGAGGTCATCTAGTTCCAAGCCCCCTGCCATTGGCACGGACACCTTCCACTAGAGCAGGTTGCTCAAGGCCTTACCTAGCCTGGCTTTGAACACTGCCAGCGTTGGGGCAGCCACATCTTCTCTGGGCAACCCAGTTCAGAGTCTCACCACCCTCATAGCAATGGATTTCTTCTTAATATTTAACCTAAACTTCCCCTCTTTCAATTTGTACCCATTATTCCCTGTCCTATCACTACAGTTTCTGATGAAGAGTCCCTCTCTGGCTTCCCTGTAGCCCCTTCAGATACTGGAAGGTTACTGTGAGTTCTCCCTGGAACCTCCTCAAGGCTGAACAGCCCCAACTTTCTCAGCCTGTCTCCATGGGGAAGGAACTCCAGTCCTCTTACCAACTTTGTGACCTCCTCTGGACTGGTTCCACATCCTTTTTATGTTGGAGACACCAGAACTGGATGCGGTTGGGATCTCACAAGAGCAGAGTAGAGGGGAAAAATCACTTGCCTCAGCCTGCTGCCCATGGTGCTTTTGCTGCAGCCCAGGATTCATTTGGCTTTCTGGGCTGCAAGTGCTCACTGCCAGCTCATGGTGAGTTTTCCGTCACCCATCACCGCCAACTCCTTCTCCCAGGGCTGGTCTCAATCACTTCTCCACCCAACCTGTGGGTGTGTCTGGGATTGCCATGACCCAGGCACAGGACCTTGAACTTTGCTCTGTGGAATTTCATGAGGTTTGATCAGCCCCACCTCTCAGCCTGTCCAGGGCCCTCTGGATCCATCCCTTCCCTCCAGCCTGTGACTGCACCACACCTCTCAGTGTTGTCAGTGAATTTGCTGAGGGTGCCTCGATCCCGCTGTCCATGTCACTGACAAAGCTGTTGAACAGCATCAGCCCCAGTACTGACCCCTGCGGGACCCCACTCATCATGGGTTTCCATGTGGACAATTCGCTGTTGGCCACAATTCTTTGGGTGCACCATCCAGCCAGTTCTTTATCCATCCAGCCATCCATCCAGCCATCCATCCAGCCATCCATCCAGCCAGCCATCCATCCATCCATCATCCAATCCACGTCTCTCCAACTTCGAGACAAGGATGTTCTGTGGGACTGTCTCAAATGCTTTCCATAAATCCAGGTAGATTATGTCAGCAGGTAGTGGTGGTGGTTCTCATTTTCCTTGGAGGGAGCTTAAGGTATGAAGTATTTAATGACATGATAATCTTGCAGAATATTGATGAAGATTGAAAATTGTACAGCAATCTGCTGAAGTCAAACATATGATGCAATGTCTAATCAAATTAACATCATACAAATAATGGAGGAACTGTCAGATTTGTATAGTTTGGGCATATCATGGTTGTCAAATTCCTACTGTAGAGTTAACAAATCAAACCCAGCATGATCCGTGCTGTTTTTCCTCTCTGTTCCACTATCCTATAAATAGCTCCCTGTTCCATGAGAGCAGTGGCAACTTTCCCAGCAGGAATACGATAACAGAGATGTCTATCTCTTACACCTCTCTTTGTGCCTTTTTCAGTACCACTTAGTGATGTGGAGAATATGCTGTTTGTACTATGAATTTACCTTTTTTATTTGGTGTGTATATATATTTCCTCCTGCCCTGAATTACAGTAAAGATGAAGTGAATGAAATCAGAATGCTGTGTGGATATTGTGCTGCACTTTTCATACATAATCATAAATATAAATAATCTTCTATTTTGACAGTGCTACATTTTGAAAAGCTTCAGGCAAAGTTTGCTTTCTCACATGCATCTCTATCTCAGTCCAGCTGCAGAGTGTTCATTTTGTACTAGACTGAAGAAACAGCACATAATAGCATTTCTTAACTTCCATTTCTCTAATATAATATCTTGTCTTAGAGGTCCCTGTGTAAGAAAACAACCCCCAATCCAAAAGTACTTAAAAGAACAAGGAGAAATGCCATTTAAACCTGCACAGTGTTCCAGCTGTGCTGCTGTCTCTAGCTAGCCTGACATCACCTACCAAAGGAAAAACATGCTGTACAGTTGTAATAGGATTAAAGAGTATAAACCTGCAAGCAGAAATGTGATTAATACAGGGTATTTCTGAGTCCTGCAGTGACTATATTGCTACACTGAGAAAACCAGAATCTGTTTATTAGAAGCATTTTCAGTATGTATATATTTTTCTGAAGTTATTTATAATTGTTGCCTTTCTCTCAGGCCTGCAGGAGATAAATTTTAAATTAACTGTGCAGTGTAATCAGTATCAGTAGACTATACAATCCTGAGATGTCAAGAATTATGATAAGCCTCATACTAAGCTCTGGAGAGATTTTTAACTGTGTAGTTTGCACTGCCCCATTTTTATTAGCATTTTCATTATAAAGTTGTTACTGGAAGCATAAAGTTAATGTTCTGTAACAAGAAAACAGCAATTATGCAGTCCTAAACAAGAACTCAACATTAAACATGGCAGATAAAAATAACAAGCAGATACAGTTACTGCAGACAGATAATGTGGAAAAAAAGTAATGTAGCATTTACAGTAAAGCAATGGCAACTTTTCTTCCTTAAGCATTAAGTTGGTTGCCAAACAACCCCCTATAATTTCTGAGCATTCATCTTTGCATTTTCAAGTAGAACTTTCAAAAGTGTAGACCATAAGCTCAAATTGTTTTCCCTTTAAATCAAGGAGAAAATAAAAATGTTATAAAAATATATGTGCTAATTAACTTTAAAAAATTCTCTTAAACGTTTGTATCTTTTGAGAATGCTCTCTTCTGTGTCCTCCCCCAGAATCTATATTAAATGGATACTGGTGATTACCTCCACAGCTGTAAATATGGCTCAAGTCTTTTCTTAGTGGAAAAACAGTTTACAAAACCCAGGAAGAACTGCTTAATTACTTTACAAAGTTTAGTCTTTGCTCTCACTAAACAATGGTCCCTTTTCTTTTAAAAATAATGCAACACGTCCATGGGGCCGGATGGGATCCACCCCAGGGCAGTGATGGAACGGAGGAAGAGCTCGCCCTGCCACTCTCCATCATTTATCAGCAGTCCTGCCTAACTGGGGAGGTCCCAGCTGACTGCAAGTTCGCAAATGCAACATCCACCTACGTGAAGGGCTGGAAGGAGGATGTGGGGAACAACAGCCTGACCGTGGTGCCAGGGGAAGTCGTGGTGCAAATCATTGTGAGTGTCACCAGATACAGAGCAACCAGGGGATCAGTCCCAGCCAGCACGGGGTCATGAAAGGCAGGTTCTGCTTGACCAGCCTGACCTCCTTCAATTATCAGGTGACAATGTAGTAGGTCAGGGAAAGGCTGTGGATGTGTCTACCTGGACTTCAGCAAAGCCTTTGACACCTTTTCCCACAGCATTCTCGTGGAGAAACTGGCTTCCAATGGCTTGGTCAGGTGCACTCTTTNCAACAGCCTGACCGTGGTGCCAGGGGAAGTTGTGGTGCAAATCATTGTGAGTGTCACCAGATACAGAGCAACCAGGGGATCAGTCCCAGCCAGCACGGGGTCATGAAAGGCAGGTTCTGCTTGACCAGCCTGACCTCCTTCAATTATCAGGTGACAATGTAGTAGGTCAGGGAAAGGCTGTGGATGTGTCTACCTGGACTTCAGCAAAGCCTTTGACACCTTTTCCCACAGCATTCTCGTGGAGAAACTGGCTTCCAATGGCTTGGTCAGGTGCACCCTTTGATGGGTTAAAAACCTTCTNCGCTGGGTTAAAAACTTGCTGAATGACCAAGCCCAGAGAGTGGTGGTGAACGGTGACACATCCAGCTGGTGGCTGGTCACTAGTGGCGTTTCCCAGGGCTCAGTACTCTGTCCAGCCCTGATTAAGATCTTTATTGATGACCTGGATGAGGGGATCAAGTGTACTGTCATTAAATTTGCAGATGACACCAAACTGGGAGGGTCTGATGGAGGGTAGGAAGGTTCTGCAGAGGTATCAGGACAGGCTGGATCAACAGACCCAGACCAGTTGAATCAGGTTCAGTAGGGCCAAGAGCTGGGTCCAGCTCCTGGATCACAACAACCCCCAGCAGTGCTCCAGGCTGGGGGCAGAGAGGCTGGAAAGCTCCCAGAGGGAAAGGCCCTGGGGGGGCTGGCCGACAGCAGCTGAACCTGAGACGGGGTGTGGCCAGGGGAGCAAGGAGGCCGGGGGCCTCGNGCCAGCAGGACAAGGGCACTGACTGTCCCCCTGTACTTGGCACTGGTGAGGACACACCTCAAGTGCTGTGTCCAGTTCTGGGTCCCTCACTACAAGAGAGAGATTGAGGTGCTGGAATGTGTCCAGAGAAGAACAGTGGAGATGAGGAAGGGTCTGGAGCACAAGGCTGATAAGGAGCAGCTGAGGGAGCCAGGGATGTTCAGCCTGGAGAAAAGGAGGCTCAGGAGGCACTTAACTGCTCTCCACAACTACCTGAAAGGAGAGTGTATCCAGATGGGAATCGGCCTCTTCTCTGAAGTGACAGGTGACAGGAGGTAATGGCCTCAAGTTGCACCAGGGCAAGTTTAGGTTAGATATTATAGGATATTCACAGAAAGGGATGTCAGGCATTGGAACAAGCTGCCCAGGGAATTGTTTGCAAGCAAATACAGGAAACTCAAATGCAGTAGACTGTATGTCTACTGTGTAATTAATAAAAAACCCAGACGGATGTTTTGGGTTTCTTCTATGCTACAGCAAGTGCACAAAAATTTGAACATTTTTTATTTTACACTGTTTCTTCCAATATTTAATTTGTTGTATCTATGAGTTCTGCTCTCCGGCTAGAATGTTTTATGCAATCTACTTCATAAAATGCTAAAGGATTTTTGTCTTAAAATATTAGCATTATAATAAAAATCAGTCAGGCTGGAAATTCAAGCACTAGAAGGTCATTAAGTGTCTAAATCAAGGCTGTCAGCATACGTCTGTTTTTATCCTCTGCTGGTATTTTTTTTTGCAGATCCTTAGGTCACAATCACATAATTTACTGTTTTCTCTCACAGGACAACTGCTTCATTTAGCCAATTATTGTGTCTTCCCTCAACAGAGCTTTGCCTCATTTTGTTTTGGGTGCTTATGGGACATTTATTGATTTGCTATTTCAACACAAATGACTTTATTTTCTCAAAATGCTCACAGGGAAAAAAAGCAAAAGTGAAGCACTGAAGTTTAGGGTAAAGTTTCCCTAACTGGATATTTTCAATGTAAGACATCTAGGATAAGGGGGTTTAAAAGTAATTATTGCATTTAAGTACAAATGCTAAAATTTTCAACTATAGAAATACATAAAGCTTTTCAAAGCACATTGCAAATGACATGGTGAGGAAGCAGAAAAGGAGGAAGACGCAATTAATGAACGCTGGTTTTATATCATAAATGAACTCTGTGAGAAAAATCTGTTCCTAATTTCTCTTCATAAAACCTCATGTTTACTTCTCAACACTTTCCAGCTTCTGTAACAAATGAGGCAGAATCTTGTGTTACAGATGAGCCCCTGTGCTGTGTAGCCCTCATTCATATCTAGGTCAGGTACGCCAGCAACGCTGAATGAGTCAGATTCTGAAAAAATGCAGTGTATGACTGTGGGACGTAAAAGATTCCCAGAAATAGCTTATGCAGAACCAAAGCAGTACTAATTCTAACTTTTGATTGATTTTACCACCTTAATTCCGTGGGGCTGCTCCTATAGGAACAGCCAAGTAAGCTGCACTCTTGTTTCATACTTGGGAATATACATCTTCAGTGAAGTGCTTTTCTTATTTGTGAATAAAGCCAAACCATGTAACTGGGAAAAGGAGAAGTCAGCATCTGCTGTGCCCTTAGTAAGGGCATCCACACTCTGTTCATGGATTCCAGCTCCAGAAGCCCTGCACAATACTGAACTTGCTCTATATTTGACCTTTGCATTCTCTAGCACTTGGTAGAGATTTTTATTATTATCATTATTATTGTTATAATACAAGAGTTGATTCAGGAGAAGTCAACTCATACCAGCCAGGCACAGAGGCTATGAGAAGGAGCTACTCAGTGGGCTGAAGAGAAGGAACTGGGAGCTGTATTTGACAAACACTTGTGTGTGCAGGAGCTTATCTGCAAGTGGCTAGAGAGACGTCAGGGGTGAGAGAGAAAGTGCAGAAAGCATGTGGAAAGAGCACTTGAGAAAAACAGGAAAGATATTCCAGTAAATGAAANCAGAGAAGAACAGTGGAGATGAGGAAGGGTCTGGAGCACAAGGCTGATAAGGAGCAGCTGAGGGAGCCAGGGATGTTCAGCCTGGAGAAAAGGAGGCTCAGGAGGCACTTAACTGCTCTCCACAACTACCTGAAAGGAGAGTGTATCCAGATGGGAATCGGCCTCTTCTCTGAAGTGACAGGTGACAGGAGGTAATGGCCTCAAGTTGCACCAAGGGAAGTTTAGGTTAGATATTATAGGATATTCACAGAAAGGGATGTCAGGCATTGGAACAAGCTGCCCAGGGAATTGTTTGCAAGCAAATACAGGAAACTCAAATGCAGTAGACTGTATGTCTACTGTGTAATTAATAAAAAACCCAGACGGATGTTTTGGGTTTCTTCTATGCTACAGCAAGTGCACAAAAATTTGAACATTTTTTATTTTACACTGTTTCTTCCAATATTTAATTTGTTGTATCTATGAGTTCTGCTCTCCGGCTAGAATGTTTTATGCAATCTACTTCATAAAATGCTAAAGGATTTTTGTCTTAAAATATTAGCATTATAATAAAAATCAGTCAGGCTGGAAATTCAAGCACTAGAAGGTCATTAAGTGTCTAAATCAAGGCTGTCAGCATACGTCTGTTTTTATCCTCTGCTGGTATTTTTTTTTGCAGATCCTTAGGTCACAATCACATAATTTACTGTTTTCTCTCACAGGACAACTGCTTCATTTAGCCAATTATTGTGTCTTCCCTCAACAGAGCTTTGCCTCATTTTGTTTTGGGTGCTTATGGGACATTTATTGATTTGCTATTTCAACACAAATGACTTTATTTTCTCAAAATGCTCACAGGGAAAAAAAGCAAAAGTGAAGCACTGAAGTTTAGGGTAAAGTTTCCCTAACTGGATATTTTCAATGTAAGACATCTAGGATAAGGGGGTTTAAAAGTAATTATTGCATTTAAGTACAAATGCTAAAATTTTCAACTATAGAAATACATAAAGCTTTTCAAAGCACATTGCAAATGACATGGTGAGGAAGCAGAAAAGGAGGAAGACGCAATTAATGAACGCTGGTTTTATATCATAAATGAACTCTGTGAGAAAAATCTGTTCCTAATTTCTCTTCATAAAACCTCATGTTTACTTCTCAACACTTTCCAGCTTCTGTAACAAATGAGGCAGAATCTTGTGTTACAGATGAGCCCCTGTGCTGTGTAGCCCTCATTCATATCTAGGTCAGGTACGCCAGCAACGCTGAATGAGTCAGATTCTGAAAAAATGCAGTGTATGACTGTGGGACGTAAAAGATTCCCAGAAATAGCTTATGCAGAACCAAAGCAGTACTAATTCTAACTTTTGATTGATTTTACCACCTTAATTCCGTGGGGCTGCTCCTATAGGAACAGCCAAGTAAGCTGCACTCTTGTTTCATACTTGGGAATATACATCTTCAGTGAAGTGCTTTTCTTATTTGTGAATAAAGCCAAACCATGTAACTGGGAAAAGGAGAAGTCAGCATCTGCTGTGCCCTTAGTAAGGGCATCCACACTCTGTTCATGGATTCCAGCTCCAGAAGCCCTGCACAATACTGAACTTGCTCTATATTTGACCTTTGCATTCTCTAGCACTTGGTAGAGATTTTTATTATTATCATTATTATTGTTATAATACAAGAGTTGATTCAGGAGAAGTCAACTCATACCAGCCAGGCACAGAGGCTATGAGAAGGAGCTACTCAGTGGGCTGAAGAGAAGGAACTGGGAGCTGTATTTGACAAACACTTGTGTGTGCAGGAGCTTATCTGCAAGTGGCTAGAGAGATGTCAGGGGTGAGAGAGAAAGTGCAGAAAGCATGTGGAAAGAGCACTTGAGAAAAACAGGAAAGATATTCCAGTAAATGAAAACTGGGACTTGGACCTGCAAAATAACAAAAGAGGTCAGACAAGGGAATATGCAGGAGGGACAGGGAAAGCACGGGCAGTGTAGGCACTGAATTTTGTCAATAAGGAAACTGTGACAGAATGAGATGAACAGATGGGAATCAGGTTCTCCCTTGAGACAGCAACTGTTCATAGAATCACAAAATATCTTGAGTTGGAAGGGACCATCAAGGATCATTGAAGTCCAGGTCCTGCACAGGACAGCCCAAGGAACCACTCCTGTCTGTGTACAGAAGGTCTCACAATTGATGCTGCTTATCCCAGTGCCTGGATCTGTGTTGGGTGCAGTGCAGCTGAACTCTGCTGGTGACGAGTTATGTGGCTTTCTGATACGATGGCACTTGAAGAACTTGAGGATATTTTTGTTTAAGCTGTGAAACTGTTGATTCAGAGCTGCAAAAATTTTGCTTTATAAGGGTCTGTGACCTGGCCAGGCACCCCAACAGTGAGAGCTTTTCTCTTTCTTTTCTGATATCCAACAGACAGACCTCCCAAACATTTTGATTGGGACAGGCAGCACAGCTCAGAGATTCCAACTCTGATTTGTTGTCTTAAGTAAAGAACAAACCTTTATTAATGCAGCCTCTGAAACAGGCTTGTGACTGTGCAAAGCAGAGCTGTATGCAGTATCTGTATGCAAAAAGTAAACCACGTGGCATGTTGATGCTCAACCAGTGGTTCTATGAGAGGTGTTTTTCTTGGCAGGAGAATCCACCCCACTTGCTGTAGTGAGGCTCAGTGACTTAAGGACCAGAGAATGTCCTTTCAATGCCAAGGTAAGGATGAATATTATTCATGTCCAAAAAAGAGCACAGTCCCTTCCTTTCATGGGCAGTGTGTGCCTGAGCATAAGTGTGCTTTCACCTTTATTGCTCCTAGGAGCATCAAACATTCTCCAGAAGATATGTGCAGTGGCTGGGAAGAGGGGCTCAAAGGGGCACAAGGAGTCTAGAAGGTGAAGAGCACAGGTCAAGGCAGCAGGCTAAAACAGGTTCCCAATGTTGCTTCTCATAAGGTCAGAACACCCACTGATAACTCTTCTGTAATACTGCTCTGTTATTTGCATCTGGTCAGAGGAGGCAAATTTTGCAGAGGAGCAACCACAGCCTCAAGAAAGGTCTGGTCTCTCCCTTCTGCCTTCTGGTTGGGTCTCTGACATAAATTCTAAAGAATATGTTGTTGTAAGATTTGTCTCATCCAAGTCATTCTGACTAAGAGAAACACTGATGGGGTGAACACTGTTAAAGTACAGCTGCCCAGTCTGTCTGCTGGGGGCTAAGACCCAGCCTGGCCCTGCCCTCCCACACCTGTAGAGACTGATGGAGCAAAGCTCAGTGTAAGGCTGGTAGAAGTGTGACACCAGCGAGGAGAGGTGACTTTTACACACAAATGACCCTGCTTCCTCACACTTGCCTTTTCATGCCGATAAATACCACGGGTGTTTGTTCATATAGCCCTGCCCGAGTTACCTGTGGTGACACGGAGGACAAGGGACACATGCTCTCTGGGTCCCCATGATCACAGCTCTTACCTCAGAGGCTAGGTTTATATTAGGAAGAAATCCTTTACTGTGAGGGCGGCAAGACTCTGCAGATTCTTGAGTCAATCAGACTCAATATTGCCCAGAGAAGCTGTGGATGTCCCATTCTTGGAAGTGTTCAAGGCCAGGCTGGATGTGGCTTGGAACAAGCTGGTTTAGTGGAAGGTCTCCCTGCCCATAGCAGAGGGGTTGGAACGAGACGGTCTTTAAAGTCCCTTCCAACCCAGTCCATTCTATGACTACCTCGTACGCGCTAAAGTACCAGGCTCATAAAACTACATTTTACCCACAGGTAGTGAATTAAAACGCCTTTGGCATCCCGAGGCTGTGTTAGCCTTAGCTGTGCAGCTCCGGCCTCCCGGGGTCCTGAGGCGGGCGGCGGGTGCTCCAAGGGGCACGGGGAGATGACGGCGGGATGTGGCGGCTGTCCCCGGCCGTCTCGGGTGTCTCCTGTCGCGGCTGTCCCCGCGCCCCTGACCCTCCTCCGGCTGCTCCCTCAGCCCGCGGGCGGCGCCTCAGGGGACGCGGCCCCGCGCGGCCGCCACTGCGCAGGCGCCGCCCCGCCCCGCGGAGCCGAGCCGAGGCGCCACTGCCGTATCGGCCGCGGCAGATTCGCCATAAGGCGCCGCACGGGGACCCGATTTTCGGTGCTGCTTTTTTTTTTTCCCCCCCCCTCTTTTCCCTCACTCTGTTTTCCAAGCGAGCCGCGCTCGGCTTCCGACGCGCTATCCCGCTGAGCCTCCGCGGCGATGGAGGCGGCGGCTGCAGGTGAGCGGGGCCGGGCCGGGCGGGCGGGGGGGCGCGCACGGATCCTCGCGCGGAGGGCTCGGGGAAGTAGTTCCGGCGCGGCTGTGGTGACGCTCCTTCCGCACGACAAGTAGTTCCCGCAGTGGCGGCCGTCCCAGAATCCATCGGCCCGCGCTGCTGGGGGACCTGGGGGCTGTCGGGGCTTCGGGAAGGAAGACTCCCGGAGGACTCGGGCAGCCCGAGCCTGGGAGTCCTGCTGTGCCCTGGCTGCCCGTCCCGAGGCTGCCGCTTAGCAGGGAGTCGGGAACAGCTGGGAGCTGCTGCTGGTGCCGAATTGATGCGTGGAGACCCCATAGCAACCTTACAGGATGTGAAGGGGGCCTGCAGGGAAGCCGGAGAAGGACTCTTCATCAGGAACTGTAGTGATAGGACAGAGAATAATGAGTACAAACTGAAAGAGGGGGAATTCAGGCTGGATATTAAGAAGAAAATCCTTACTGTGAGGGGGGTAAGACACTGGAACAGGTTGACAGGGAAGGTTGTGGCTGCCCCAAGCCTGGCAGTGTTCAAAGCCAGCTTGGATAAGGCCTTGAGCAACCTGCTCTAGTGGGAGGTGTCCCTGGCCATGGCTGGGAGGTTGGGACTGGACGATCTTTGAGGTCTGTTCCAACCCTTTTCCATTCTGTGATTCCATGATTCTCTGCTCACCTGGGTTTGAAACACTCGTGAGCTCCTTTGGCAGCCGCTGTAAATAGTAAACAGCTCAAGGTCCCCAGAATTCAGCTGCAGAAGGCAGGTGTTTAAGATGTGTTAAAGATGTTTCCACTGCACTATCATCTCAGGCCTTCAGGTGCCTTGTATTGGCCTGGCTTTCATTACAGCCGTGAATGAAGTTACACAGAGGTGGCAGCCTTAGGAATGCTGTGCATGTGCTTTCTGCCTTTCACAATCCCTATGGGCTATTGCAGTACAGGTTTGTGAAGTGATGTTGCAATAGTTTAATGCCTGTTAATTACCCTGTATACTCAGATTTGGCTTCTGGTTGTCACTCCTCGAGTTGACTTAATTTTTAGAATCCTGAGTTATTTCTACCTGTCCTATGAAGTACTGATGGATAGTTTACAACTCAAACCACCACTAAGGGGTAACAGCTATGAGCTAAAACTCAGGAAGTTCAACTGCAGCATGAAGAAGAACCTCCTTATGTTGAGGATGGCACTGGAACAGCCTGCCCAGGGAGGTCGTGGAATCTCCTTTTCTGGAGACATTGAGAACCCACCTGGTTGCATTCCTGTGTCACCTGTTCTAGGTGATCCAGCTTTGGCAGGAGGGTTGGACTGAATGATCTCCAGAGGTCCCTTCCAACCCCGTGTATGCTGTGATTCTGTGTAACGGGGGTTTATGCCAATGAGAATTGTACTAACAGGAGAATAACTGAATAGCAGAATAGCCAACGGGTGCTGTGTTACTTATGGACTATTGTAAAGGCATTCCAAGACTGCTTTATATTCTGGGATCCAGCTTTCAGTGAGAAATAATTCTCTTACTACTACTGCTACTAATAAATTCGTATTTATTCAAGCACATTGTCTTAATAGAAAGTGTTCTGAGTGTGGTTGAACCCAGAACTGTTGTGAGTGTTCAGTATTTTTGATACTGCTGCTGCTGAGCTGTATCTGACCTCAGATGTGTTTCCATTATGGCTGCTTCCAAAAATCAGGTTTTGAGTGTTTCCTGAAGTGCATCCTGGACTCGATGGTTGATCACATAGTTTGTGCTTAATTCTTTGAGGGGTTCTGAGTGGTTTTGTTGTCTGGTAGTGCACCTTACACATTTTGATATTGTGCATTAGTGTATTTCAGTGGAACCTTCAGCAGTATTGTCTTTAGCCACATGAGGGAGATCTTAGAACATGAAAATAAAAATGTCTCGCTATAAACATATCTACTCTGGCTTTTTTTTTCCCCTTAATGATTGAAAAGCTATCTTATTTATATGTTTGATAAAGTGATTACACTAAACTGAAAACAATTTACTTTCCTAGTTATTTGAATATGCTATTAAGTCCATGTTATATCCAAGTCCTGAATTTTATACATTTTAGCCAACATAAATGTGTAGAGACAGTTGTCTTCTTGTAAAGAACTTTATGTAACTTTTTCCCAGGACCATTTGTAAAGATGGGGTGTGTAAAACAGAAAAATACGTGTGCTTTTATTTGCCATCATCAGTAAAACTGTAGTTTCAAATGCAAGTTTGTTTTCACAAATACAGTATCAGTCTGGTTAAATACAATGTGTTTGGTTTAGGTGAGAGCGTGAGAGGTCTGGGTGAACCTTATGGAGCTCAACAGGGCCAAGTGCAAGGTCCTGCACCTGGCTTGGGGCAATCCCAGGCACAAGCACAGGCTGGGCAGGGAATGGATTGAGAGCAGCCCTGAGGAGAAGGACTTGGGGTGTTGGCTGATGAGAAGCTGAGCATGACCCCTAAATGTGCTCTGGCAGCCCAGAAACCAAACATGTCCTGGGCTGCATCCAAAGCAGGTGAGGGGGGGATTCTGCCCCTCTGCTCTGCTCTGCTCTGGTGAGACCCCACCTGCAGTGCTGTGTCCACCTCTGGGACCTCAAACATGGGAAGGATCCTGTTTGAATGATGGAATAACTGAGCTACATTAAGGTCTATGTTATGCAGTGCTCTTATTGTGATGTACAAAATACAGTGTCAGAAAGTAATGAATGACTTGGATCTTAATTTTGTTTCACTCTTGACATTTCATGTGCCTAGCAGCCACTCATGATGCATGCTTAAATAGAGAAGTGTAAGAACAGGGCATGCACACAGTGATACTTCTCCAGAATACGGACTTAGAGCTTCTTACGGGCTTTGCTGAGCCCCAGCCAGTTTCTTTCAACTTGGGGCTTCCTGGTCAACTTCTAAAAATTCTGGACACCAGGTGGATGTGTACCTGCCTTAGAGTTGCAGCAGGAGGGAGAGACCAGCTGCAAGACAGGCAGTAGTTTCAGAGCAGTCATGTCCTTCATGACACATAGTTTCACAGTTCTTCATTTCACACTTTGTCTTTTCTCCCGTCCTCAATTCCATCCTTCTCAGGCAAAACAATTTCTAATTTATTTAACTGCTTACTATGCTGTGTTGTTGATCTTCCTTATTTCTGTACCTTTTAAGGATGATGATTATGATTATTCTAGTAGAGGAGCAATATCCACCGATGTAAACCCAGTATGGATCTTTTATATTTTAAATAGGTCTTTATATTACAGGACCATCTGTTTTATAGGTCTGCCTGTTTTAACTGTAAGGTTTTGTTTCTGAGGGGTGCAGTTCCTAGCCTTGTTTTGAGGCTGTCTTTAAAGTGTTCGCTATAATTGAGACATCATTCACAGAAAACCTCTCCAATCCATTATAAAATGACAGAAATTTGTAAAACTTGTTTTGCTGTGGGGTCACTTTCTTTGAAGAGTCTTTTCCCTATACAGATTACTTTTCATTGCACAGGCTCTTGGGCAGGCCTGTTACTGTTGAGAGGTTTTTAAAATGCTGCTGCATTCTGCTTTTTGTTTTTTAAGTTGATAGAATTACCCTTAATGACCTGCTTCACTCTAAATCTTCCTTTGCTTTCCTCATTTTACAACACTTCTGTAAAGATTCTATAGTAGATTTCTTCTACTGAAAGTTCATTTCAGTGCTATTTAGCTGTGCTAGATTTTTTCCTTCCCGTTTCTAAAACCTTCTTTGATGATTAGCATCAAATCTGATGCTTTTAAATAGCCTTCATGCTGCTTTCAAGGATTTAACTTGTCTTGGAACTTTTTTAGTCCTTTTTGTGGTTTGTTTTGTTAAAGATGCTTCTTATCTTTATATAGTTCGCATTGTTGAAGTGAAACACAAACATTTGGCTCTTTATCACTCTTTTAAGAGGGCTTTTGAGTAGTACTTTAATCATGGTTACAGAGTAACTCTCAAATAATGTCACTTTGAAAATGGTCCTGTGTTTTACTTCTGATAAAGTCAAGAACTGTTTCTCCTTATGCGGTTTCCCTGACTGCTTGCTGGGTGAAACAGTCATTAATGGTGTCTAAACGTTTAATGTTGGCATCCCCTCCTAACCTGACATTTAACCACTCTGCATAAGGCTAATTAAAACCTACAATATATTGTTTCTGTCTTTGTAACCTCTTTTATTCCCCCCAGTGCGCCACAGTCATTTGTACCCCTGTGGTCCGATTGTTACTCATGTGTAGTTCTTACACTGTGCTTTTCTGTGCACTGTATTTAAATTCCTCAGAAGTTCTGTTACTTGTTAAAATAGCCTTTTAATCAGATTTGACCCTGAGCTGCTTCTAACAGGCCTTATTTCTTTAAAATAATACATCCTACTTTGTCCTCAATATTTTAATAGTGGTGGTGACCCACTGGCATCTCAACAATGTTTATCAGAAGCTTATTTAAATGCATGAATGTCAGTAATCCTTGTCTACAGCCAGGCATTCCAACTTTGCCACTTTATTAGGCTTCTTGCATTATAATAGTAGTATGTAGGTTTATTTTTTTTAAAAGCAACTACAAAAACTAACCTAAGAAATTGTTTTGTTTTTTTCCTGTAAAAATTTTACTAATTTCTATATCATCCTTCATTTGAAAGTAGTCTCTGATTTTTACTGCTTCAAGGTGAATCTCCTTCATCTTTGTGGTCTTTTGCATTTCCCACCTACCCTTCAGTCTTAATTTAAAACCACTTTCATACTCCCTTAAAGTTTTGCTTGGGTAAAGCCTGATGCTCCTGTTTTTATTTCTCAAATTGTAATTTTCTCTTAGCTATATAGAGAGTTGCCAACTTAGTTCTGCTCACAACAGCCCCATCATGAATTCGTATTCAGGCACCTTAACTAGTGCGCTTTTTTTCTTTTTTCAGTCCCAGTATATTTGTATTGTATAGATCACAGAATCACAGAATGGTTTGTGTTGGAAGGGACCCTAAAGGTCACGCAATTCCACCCCGCTGCCATGGGCAGGGATGCCTTCCAGTAGACCAGATTGCTCAGGGCCCCATCCAACCTGGCCTTGAGCACTTCCAGGGATGGGGCATCCACAAGTTCTCTGGGCACTGGTGCCAGTGCCTCATCACCCTCACAGGAAAGGTAGAGATTTTAAAATAGAGTATTTCTTAACCATAAACATTCACAAACTTCAGTGTAATTTAGTCTTGTATGCAATGTCTGAGAGCCTCTACAGATGTAGTTTGAGTGAACTTCACTTATGGCCTGTCTAGGAAAAATGCTGAATTTATATGACTGGGTTTTCCGTAAAACCATATTAAATGGTATTGATTTTAGCATCATCTTTTAGTTTTTGCAGGAGTGCATCCTGTACCAACATTGCTGTAGCATTCTTCCTTACTGTTAAAATTAAGTG
Organism: Oreocharis arfaki; assembly: GCA_013398015.1. Lineage (NCBI taxonomy): Eukaryota > Metazoa > Chordata > Aves > Passeriformes > Paramythiidae > Oreocharis > Oreocharis arfaki. The sequence continues at coordinate 175,197 of VZRR01012420.1, forward strand.
TGGCACTTAACTAACGATAATTAAATTTCTTTGAGTTTTGTTTGCAGCTAAGAGCAAGAACAGTCATGGTCAGGGGCTCCTTTTCTTTGAATGCTTTCTGCACTGCTGGTTTTGTCTCAGCAGTCGTTTTGTGCTGGTGAATTAAGAAACTGTTGCTTACTGTTTACAATTGCCCAAAGTCAGATGAACAAAGCCCTAAAAAAGCTTTTGATTCTCCACCTGCCTCTTCTAATATGGTTAATTTTTTTAGTTTTGAGCACAGGGTTCTTGTGCTGCTGCTGTTCTAATGGTAGCAAATATGTTGTTTTATAGGCTTTATATATTTTTTTTTCTTTAACACTTACTAAGGATAATGCTTTTGATTCAGCGATGTGCTGTAATATTGGATATTAATTTCTTGATGAATCAAAATAGAGAAAAGAGCCAGAAGAGAAATAAAATTAGTTTATACCAGCATCTTTACTAAAATAATTATTAAAATGTTATGATGTCTATAAAAAGTAGATTTTAAGTAAAACAACAACAACAGCAACAAAAAAAAAAACCTACAAAAAATTTCAAAACCAACAAACAAGTGTCCTGGAGGTGAAGCAATAAAAATCAGAGATGCAGTGTAACATGCTTGTTAAAATTTTGGATGTTTGACGTAGCTTTGAAAATGAAAAGCCTCTAACATGCTCAGAGGAGTAAGATCTGATAAGTAAAATATTTTTAAAGTATTTGACAGTAGTACAGGATATCATAATTCCTTCTACTGTATTTGCCCATTCTTTTATGTTCAGTTCAAACCATTTTATTACTAAGAAATAGTATTGCTTGTCTTAAACAAAAGTTGCTGGCTTTTTACATGCTGCTTTCATATTAACTGCTACCTCACATTTCAATGCTTCTACCTAAATAGAAAAAGTCTTGTTTATTGTTCTTAGACACTTCAGTATCTCACATGCTCAACATTTGTGTGTGAAAAGTTCTTTCACAAAACAAATAATTTGATTGGAATAGTTGTGTCCACTTTTTATTGTACTTGATATCTGTACAGAAACGGGAGAAAGAAGAAAAAAAAAGCCCAACAAGACCTAGTCCTAGTCTGATGAATAAGATTTTTAATTGCAGAAAGTTCCTGTTAAGAATTTGATGGTGGTGAGGCAACAAAGTTTGTCTCAGCTCTGTAAGAAGTTTAGAAGGAAATAAGTAATTATTCATATTCTGAACTTCATTTCTGTGTATTCTATGAAGGCTGACCAGATACATAGTTATGCATCCTATCAGCTTTTTCCAGAGGCCAACAAATACCCAGTGACTTTTTATTTTCATACTAATTGTGGCGTTCTAGTTCCTTTTAACAGCTGCAGAACTTCAAAAACACTTACAGAAGTTGTTAACTGTTGCCTGCTTTGAAAGGAAAGGTGAAACATTTTGCATCTATTAGAATGATTTAAGACATACCAACACAGAATGGTGTCCTTGCTCTGTGTGTCTTGTAAAAGTAGTTATTAAAAATAAAACAATACCCAACACTGAGCCTTCCTTTTATGCAAAATGAAAGTTTTTGGTTAGTTAAAATTGACTCTTGACTAGGTTTTGTAATACAATGGTTAAAATTATATATGACAATAATATATTCCTTGATTCCCTTAAGTACTGTAATTTCAGTGATCTTTCCAAGGTAAGTGCTTCTTTCTTCCCCCTTCCCTCTTCCCCACTCCAACTTTAAAGCAGATGGGGACAGATACTGGTTTATGCTTTGTGAAGGGGATTGGGAATCAGGGGTTCTGCTTCCCAGTCTGCAGCTTGTTCTTTGTTTTTAGTTATCATTTGTTAATCTCCCTTGCTGTAGATGGGCTTAGAGTGGAGAAAAAAAAGTACTAATTAAGCAATATGCTGAGGGTTTTGGAAGAATTTGAAAAAAGGCTTCGCTTATGTTATAGCCTAATTTTCCACATAGTCAGTTAAGAAGGAAATTAGTATTATTTATTTCAATATATACTTAGCACAGTTTATAGGGGCAAACTGAAGATAATGAATTACCACAAAGCATGTTTAGTGAACAGAATGTCCCAGATTGGTTTTGGCTGCATTTCCTGATGTTTGTGTACCTGCATACTTGATTACTGTTCCTTTCTTTCTCCACATATTTAATTGCTGCCTAATTAATTGCTCTGTTGATTTCCTACATAATTAATTATTCACTAATTAGTCATTGATTCCATGCATAGTTAATTAACTTACTCCGTATTTGATTTTTACACTTAATTGACTATAATTCATTGTTTTATTGCTACACTGCCTAATTAGCAACTGGGTGATCAATTATTGTTTGCTTATTGCATACTTGTTTAGTCTGGTGATCAGCAGAGTTTATCCTCTGCTCTCTGACCTCCTTTTCAAGTCATTCTTCGTAAAATAATTTCTTTCATCTGTCTGGTTTCCATCTCACCTCTGAGTACAGCTCGTGCATATTCTGTGTGTTCTCCTGGTGCTTCCCACACCTTCACTGACACTCACTGTCCTCTGCCACCTGGGCTGTTCATTTCTGGGTTTGGTCCAGCTTTACTTCTCTTTGGTGCTGTTGGTAATCAAACACTTGGAACACCCACAGAGGCTTCTGGAGATTCTTCTTGCTCTTCTGCCCCTCCTCAAGTCCTCACTGGGAGGAGTGAGAGATAAAGTGGTGTGTGAGTACCGATTGCAGCTGTTGAAGGAGGAGACAGGAGGCAAAACACTGAGCCTGAACTTCTAGAGGAAACAGCCAGCAGGTCAGGAAGCAGAAGCAGTGACAAATAAAACCTCAAAACAGAAATGTCAGCTAGATCATGGAATTTCAGTTAGTTAAATGTTTAGATAAATGTTCATAGGTTTTATGGTGCATTTACATTTAAAGAGAACAGTTGTCATCCACTGTCAACAACAGGCTTCATTCCCTTAAAAAAAAAATGCTAACTAGAGCAGAACTAGTTCAAAGGAACATTTCAACATACTGCAATCAAAACAGAAATATCTGTGTGCTCAAGACAGCAGAATGCCTGAGAAGGAACCCAGCTGAGCTCCTAAGAGCACATTGATTGTACCATACACTTACACAGCTGCTTGTGTGTAATACAGAGGAAATTTTGAACAACAGGAGCAGTATTGGAGTTGTTTTTTCAGAGGTGTTTTGAAAGAGGTGAAGGTATAGTCTGCCTGTTAGTTTTGAGCTGTGCTTCTGTTATATTTCAAGTGCAAATACCTGTAAAAGAGGCACCTCTGCTGCTCTTGACTTTCAGGACACCTTTTTTGAGGGGGGTGAGCTGTATAATTAGTGTGTCATGAAGGAAGTGGAATAATGTTGCGTAAGGTCGTGCTTAGGATTATTTTGAAAATAGGTCCCAAAGTACAGCTTCCCTGTTCTCCTACCCCAGATTCATCCCAAAGTTCACAAACTATCACTTGATTTCTGTACTTATCCAGTGATCTGTGGTTTGTCTTGTACCTCAGAAGTGCTGCTTGTTCCAGTTAGATTTCACGTGGGTGTATGTCCCTAATTTTTTAGGGAGGTGGAGGCAGAGTAGTCATTGAAACCAGTCTCTAGGCTAGAACTTTGTACATGTAGCTGAGGAACAAGTGTGCTGTTAAAATTGCTTCTTGGTTATTCTTAGGTTTCATTGGACCCTGAAGGGTGTAGAGACTCTTGAAAAATCAAACCATTAAACCAAAAGACTGAAGTGCTAGAAAACAAAGTTCTCTGAATTTCTCTGGCCAAAATTTTTGAGCGCTTTTTTTAATCTGGGATTATATTAATCTATCTTTATTGTTATTTACTTTCTTGAGGTTTTGCTTTCGCATCATGCTTCTGTGTATTCACAAGTACTTGTGAATTTAAAAAAAACCCATAAAGTTTTGCCTAAAAAGTTGTGTCAGATTTCTGTTTAAAGCATTGACCAGGGGAGTTTTAATGACATTCTTCATTTGCTGCTGCTGCTGCTTTGAAGGTTTTTAGTTTGCTTTTGGGTTTTTGTTTGTTTTTTCTTAACTCAGCAGTAACTTTTCATGGAACTTGATGAGGATGTTATGTCTTACATATAATTTTACCATGTGTTTGAAAATATATAAAATTATAATGATGTTTGAGGCTGGAAGGGGACAAAGGTCTTAATATGTTCTGCTTCTTTTTGTGTCATGTTAGAACATTTCTAAGATTTCAGTCAAAAGAAGTTTTTTTGTCCTGTGGGGATCTAGCTATGAGTTACCCATTTCTTAAATTAATTAATTTTGGGATGCATTATGAATGTGTTCGTTTAGTGATATAACATTCGTCATTTCACCTCATTGCTGTCTGTTACATGTATTAAATAAATTATAGTTACTATGCTGACTGAACCAAAATCCCAATAACTCATGGTAACATAAATAACTTACATTGGAAAATATTAATTCCTTGTTTCTAAACTTGTTTTTCAGGGATCAATTCCATCTTCATGTGTAAGCTTTGTAACTTATTTTCACCAAATAAGTCCGAACTTTTGTCTCATGTCTCTGAGAAACACACAGAAGAAGGGACCAGTGTGGATGACATCATTATTCCTCTCCAACCTCTAACAGTACCCACAAACACAAGCAAAGATGGAGAAGGTACATTCATAAATTGAGAGGGATGTAATTTTCAGTGTTATGTATATGTTTATTAAAACTTGTGGTGTGATGACTCTATTGTGTATAGAATGGTTTACATAGTTTGTTTTTATAATAATCACTGTACAACTGCCACCCTGAATTTCATTCAGCGCAGAGTAGATCATATGACAGATAGGGATAAACTCAGCTTGACTTAGGGCATGATGGCATTGGTTCATTAATTTTCAGTGTCAAATATAACAAAGTTTGCTTCCTACAGCTTTTATCTGAGCTCTGTAGTAGCAGTGGGAAGACTGTCTAACAGCAGTGGAAAGCAATCAGGACACCGTGGGTGAGAGTGTGTCTTGAGGCTTAGGTGTCCTTTTTGAGTTGTCTGCCTTGTTTGCTGTGATTCGGGTAATGTTAATAGTTCTATTCCAAAAAGGAAGTGGCACAATTCATAATTGTGTTTTGTTATTGACACTGGTAAATAAAGCAATCAGAGGTTGAATTAGTTGCACATAAAAATTCTACTCTGTAGTGGTAGAAGTTACATTCATTCCGTTCCATTTTTAGCTGGTTATAGTTGCCATCCTTTGGAGTATTAGCAATGGGTTCAAAATAATTCAGACTTTTTATCTTCTTTTCTGCCCTTACTGAGTAATGGATTTATATTGTTGACAAACCTCCTATTTAACACAAATACTAGGATTTTTCAATCACTGACGTGACTTCTGGATTTTAAAAACTATGTGCTTATGGATCAAATCTACTCTAATATCATATCTTAAAGATTTTTTTTGGTGTTAACATATGCATGTGATGTTTCTTCACTTATTTACCAGCAGTAATTCAGTAGTTATACTAACTTCATCAATATAAGAAGATATTTCTAATAATGGTCATACAGTATTTCACTAGAGCTGCTGTCTCCTCAGGTGGCTGGTGAGGAAAAATCGCACCAGATTATTCTTTCACACAATACCCAAAATCACCAGTGCATCAGAAGATGATGAATAAATTTCAAATCAGGTTTCAAAATGCCATTCTAATTTTATTTTAATTTCACAGAATTAATTCCTCAGGCATACAGAATGCATTTTCCTTTCTCAAATCTTTGTTTCCTGTTATCCTTTCACTAGTTATGTTTCTGAGCACAGTGAGACTGGTACCTAGTAACATATTTTTATTTGTTTTAGTAAAAAAGCTCTTCTGTAAACTTCTCTTTGCATTTGAGGAGTATTTCAGGAGTATCTGCACTTTCTGTATTGTATGTGTTCAGCATGCATTGTGCATTTATGAGGATAGTTTGTAACTACCATTATGTTCTGAAGCAACGGAAATTAGACGTAAATGGATTTTAAGAAAATAAATCTGTAAATCTTATGTAAAATACGACATTCTTATGTTAAATTATATATTCATAATTTACCGTTCTCATTATTCTTGATGAATACTTTTATTCATCTGACGTGCTCATATGGTGCCACCTTTTTCAGGTTATGTAGCTCAACTCTTTGCCATCTGCTATCAGTAAGAATGTCAGGGTAAATTACTTTTGCATAGTTTTCAAGTCATAATCTAGGCATATTTTAGCATTTCTCCTTTCCCATCAGACAGACTGATTGGAGAGGAAGGTTCTGAAGTCCCATTGAATTATTTTCTGTGTTGTTTAAAAAAAAAATAGGGTATTCTACAGATGAGCATGGGATTTGGAAAGAGTTCTTCTTTCAAAGCATCATTTTTACCCTCCTGCTATGGAATCTGCAGCAGATGAAACTTAGAAAGTTTATAGTATACAATTATTTGTCAGTGAACCAGTCTTTGTGGTAATTCAGTCCTGTGTGTGAAAGAAGAAGTAATTGGTAAATGAGTCTGAGAAATTATGAATTTTAGTACTTGATGACTAATAGATGAACATCTTTTTGTCCTTTGAAAGTGTAATTTCTCTTCCAAGTATTGGTAAATGCTGTAGTTGCCCCACAGTTAGGATAGAGGAGTGAATGCTGAGTTGCTAATGGAGCTCTTTGTTCTGCCTGAGTAATAAATTAATGATTTTATAAGTACTGGGGACAAGTAAAGTGCTAGGCATGTAATATATGTTTATTACTCTAATGTTATTTTATTTACAGTGCTCTCTGCTGAATTTTGTTTAGCCACACCACTTCCCCATCGTTAAGCCATGACCTATTTAGAGTTGATTGGTCCTAGACATTTTGGCACGAAGATGTTAAATTTTTTTATTAAGTGGGACCAAGGGTGCCAGGGAGATGTTGCTGTTAGACATTTATGCACAGGTCACATTTTCTCCAGCACTGGAGTGTGACATCTTTGGGAAACGACAGGTATTTACCTGGTGACTGTCATCATCCATACTCCAGTTTAGCCTAGGGCTTCCTGCTATGACTGGTCACAGTGATCTCCATTTCCTTCAAAGTGCTTGTCACAACTCGGCTTTCTTTTGCTTCTGCTTAGTCAGATGGGTGATTTGAGGGACAGCATCAATGGCCCTGGCTTCATCTATTCATACTATTATTCCCTGTTGGATTCTTGTTTGTTTTGAGCTATATCTGGATTACAGGATACATGGCTCTGTTGGTTCTGAAACCTTGAAGAAAGTTACAGTCTGAGTATCATCATTTCCTCCAAGGAGTTTAGTTCATTCAGGTCACTTAAAACCACAGCCTGTGCATCAGACTCATCCTTGCCTGAACACAGGATGCAGCCAGAGCCTGCATTCACACCCGAGGGGGAGGAGGTGTTGCAGGTGCTGTGATGCAAACACAGAACAGTAACAAAATACATCTGGGGATGAGATTTGTTTCCATGCATTTGTGTGACACCTTGTGCAGAAGATTCTGAATATGGCCATGTGCTGTTGTAACTGATGAAATGTAAGCTTTTAATACTGACATTTTGGGAAAGATTCATGTTGCATAATGCATCAACCTGTTAAAATCTGGTCAAGATGTTTAAGTGAACACTGCACAAGTGTTTTGTGACTACTGACACACTTTTTATATTAAATTGATTGAACTGGAGAAACTTATGTGAACAATTCTTGTGAAGCAACAGTATCAGAATAGACATATAGTTTTTTTCATTACCCTCTGTTTGAAATGTCTTTTTTATGTGTCGGAGTACATAATTATACAGCATAGCACAGAATGTCTTTTCTGGATTTTGCCATTGCTCATCCAATAGCAGTCAGCTTAAAGATTGATTTCAGTCAGTCTGTAATGAGTGCAAAATCCCCAGAAACAACTAAGTTGTTCTTGAGGGAACAAGATCTCAATTCAAAATCTTTTTAATGACCATTTTAAGACTTCTATTTATGACTAAACATCCTTGAAATAAGTGATAGGGTTTTTTTATTATTTATTTAATATGCTACTTTATTTTTAACAGTTAAACAGGTTCTTTTTCCTAAGAAGCCATGTTTGATTAACTTGGTTCTGTACTGGCAGATGAATGACAATTCTGCTATTAAATTACTGTGTGTTGTTGATCTTAGGTGGTGCTTTGAGCTGGAAATAGTATAATTCAGTGTGAAGAGCTCACTGGGGGCTAGCTGGGTAGAGAGACAGCTGGAATTTATGGTTATGTGCCTCATTAAAAATTTAATTCTGGCATTGTTAACTCTAAGTGGCTTGAGGTAAGTTCTCTTCTGGAAAAAGGAAACCAAGGAGCAAAGAAAAGAAATGACTGTGATAAGCCTTGGAACTTCTGGTGATGTCTCAGTTGCCCACATGAGCCTTCCTGTTCTTGCATTTATTGCTGCCTGCCTCTTGCCACCAAACCTTTTAAAATGTTTGAGAACTGCTTTAAATTCTCCTACTGGCAGACACATTTACAAACATTTCTAAAATTGGCATGGTTTTTGTATATTTGCCACACCATTAGCAGTCGCAGTGATAAGAACTGCAATTTTGTAAGCCATAGCAGAGGTTCTATCACCAGCCATCTAAAGGGGCAGTTTTCATATTTCCGCTTGCATGCAGGATTTTGTTTCAATTTCTGTCTTAATGTGAGAATGCTGTTCTGTTTTTCATTAAGTTTGCACTAAAACAGTCAGGAAGAAGCATCTCTTTGACCTGATTTTTCTTCATTTCTTTTTATTGGGCAATCTGATGATTCTGTCTAAAGGAATGAGAACAATATAATATGCAGAGAATATGGTGGTTGCATTCACTCTTCCAACCCTTGGATTTAATTATTTTGTAGTAGTCTGACCAGCATCCATATCTGTATTCCTCATGCTGGACACTTTAGCCAAGTGTGACCTTTTGATGGATTGATGTAAAGATAATTGTTGTTGTTGGGCTTGTTTTAATTGTGTGTTACTCTCTTCAATACAAGGCACCAAATACTGGTTGCTGTGATGGATGGATTTCAAAATAACATGAATGGTAGAAAAGAGAAGTTTTGAGAGCACTGAAATCACCCCTTTCTTTTTGGCTCATAATTGACAAAACTGCTTTTGCAAGAGTTGCTCAGAAGTTCAGGACGCTGGTGGAGGGTTGCAAAAAGTTATGGGAAACAGTTTTTTTCTATTCATAGTAAGGCTTTTGTCAGTTTCATTACATTTATTTAAGCAGACAGGTATTCAGTGTCTTCTGTAAGAAGACAGAATGCTTTCTTTTCTTTTTCATTTGATAGCAATTACATGATTAACTCAAAGCCCTGGTCTCTGAATGTGGGGTTTTGTTTGCCTGGTATATTTAAGGGAAATGCTGAATAGGTTGTGAATAATGTGATGCTACCTTCTCCTGTTCTCCTTAATCATCTTCCTTTAAGATTCCTTAAGTAATTTATTTTTCTGTATACTCTAAATCAGCCAATTCAAAAAGGTCTTTTGGCACCTGTGCTTGAAAAGTTTTTGTGGTTTGGAGGGGTTTTTTTATATTCTCTCTTTTTGTGTTTTTTCAGACTTCTGCGTTGTCAATCCAAATTTATCAGTATCTGTAATTCTACAGCAGAAATGAGAGAAATCTTAAGCAGGAAATAAAATTTATGTTGTCAGGCATTTCTGTGTCCTGCATCTCATGGATTTCATCAATATTTCCTCTACAGAAATATGGAAATGTAAAATTATATTGTACTTATTAGGAGTTGTGGATGACTTCTGATTTTAATTAAGGAAACATTTTTTTGCATGACTTGTGCAATTTATTTGTTACCAACAATCTTTTATGCCAGCTTTTGTCTAGAAAGTGCTGACAGTCAAGAACCACAGAAAATATTAGGGAGTAATTGTTCACTATATTAAAAGGACAATGAGCTTTTGATTCTAAAATATAAATTGTTTTTCTCTGATTTCATCTCTGTACTTGGATAATTTATTTGAAAATGATTTAAATTAAAAAGCTTTTTGTAGACTGTTGAAACACGGGAGAGCAATTTTGTAGAATACGTGTGCTGATAGAGTTATACAGTAGTCTAGAAGAGTGCTTGAAGTGTAATTTATGTAAAACTGTGGCACTTTGACATCTGCTGATCTCAATAACACAAATGTTATTGCTTTGCAGTCACCAGAAATGCCAGCAAATACCACTGCTTGAAATAAATTCATGTGATGCTAACCTTTTTTTAGGCTTTTGTGGTAATGCCTCTCAAACTTCATTTAAAGCATGTATTTTTCAAAGATCAGAGGCGTATTAGCTGTGGAATTTAATTACAGTTTACTTTAAATTTTAATTTTGTTTTCTAGAGCTTCTCGTAGCGAAGAGGAAAAGGGGCAGACCAAAAGGGTCCACTAAGAAGTTTTGTGTGGATGAAGACGTGGCAGAAAATAACCCCGTTCCAAGCAAAGAAACTCCAGCTGGCACAGAAGAAGGCCCAGAACCATCTGAAGTCTCACCAGGCAGCCTGGAATGCAGGAAATGCAATCGGAAGTTCTCTAACACCCGTCAGCTGACTAAACACATCTGCATCATTGTTCTAAATGAAGGAGAAGAAGAAGGAGATGGAGGTAAGAAAACATCCAGCAGAAATGTTTGAAGCAGGTTGTGGAACAGTGTGTTCCCACCATGAGACCTGACTCGGAATCCCCAGCGCTGGTTTTAAATGGAGTTGTCTGTTTCTTGTAACAGACATGTTGAAGCAAAACTGAACTTAAACGTTTTGACCACTTTGAAAGGAGGTTAAACACCTTGTCTATTACACTAATGATTGTCTTACAACTCCCTGAAATGCTTGTTTTGCATTAGCAACTGTTCTGTTTCTCACAAAGGGGATTGCAGATTTTCAGTGAGAAGTGGTATAGGCCTTGCAGGTGAGTATCACACAATGGTGAGTAAGGATGGTTCTGTACAGGTGTTTCTATCCTGTGGCTTGGGGAACCTGAATTCTGTTCTCTTCTTTTGATAGATTCAGAGTCTGCTTTTCTGGATGGCTTCTTCTACTGTATAAAAAATAATGTCAAACTCACTTTTTTTTAACAAAGCTTTATGTGGATGGTTGTCTTTGGCATATGAGAGTTCAGTATTTAAATTTAGCTTTAAGATTGATTTGGATATATTCAACCTCCAAAATTTTTAGTACAGAACAGAGCAGGATGGAGTTATTTTCAGTTGTAAGGAACCTACAACAACCATCTCTGACCAATTCAGGGCTGACAGGCAGTTAAAGCTGTTGCTAAGGGCATTGTCCATATGGGTTCTTAAACTCACAGGCCTGGGGCATCGAACCCCAATCTGTTTTAAAAGACAACCATGGATATTCATTCAGAATAGAGTAGTTGAAGGGACGTACAATAATCATCTCGTCTACCTGTCTATTTAACTTTTCTAAGGTGAATGTCACATACATACAAAGCAATGACTTAGTCCATATTATTATAGCTTTATGTGAGTTTTGTGTTGATGGTGAAATTCAGGTTTTGCTTTTGCTACAGTCGCTCAGTATGATATTGTGGACTCTGCTTGCAGACAAAATTTGCCATTGATTTATTTTTCCAGGTTTTTGTTACCATTTTGTGTCCAGTCTGTCTTTATTATACACAACTAGTATGACTGTTTTACTTTCACTAATATGTTGAGTTTAACTTCTGTGGCAAAGTTTAATTAAAATAAGCTTAGAATATAATGACAGAGCAGAGAAACTCTTGCTTTGATAAAGTACCTGGTTGTATTTTACTGTCATCAGTGGTACAACTTTTCAACTACACATAATGACAGTTATTCCAGCTGTCTCACCTCTGACATTGCAAATGTCCATGGCCTTTGCTGTTTGTACGTGGTAGGTCCAGTGTCAACATTTGCATTATTTTAGCAACATTGCCTTTTTTAATGTCCTCTTAAAATAAACTCTCAGGTCAAAGGATAAACTCAAATTACCTGTTCTTGACCCGTTAGCTCATTAGAGCTCCTAAATTTTATCTTCGTTTGTTTCCCTGCAAAACACACTGGCAGATTTTCCAAACTAAGTTCCTTGTTGCAGGGCTTGGTGTTGCTTAGCTGCTGCAGCTTTCCCTGGGAGCGCAGCGGGGGCTCCTTGGGACAAGGCAGGGATTCTCT
>VZRR01012420.1:187331-305961 GCA_013398015.1 Oreocharis arfaki
ACCAGGTACCAGACAGGTACTGCCTGATGGGAGAAGTCTTTCCCTGTAACCCGAGTTCGGGCAGCTATTTATTTTCTGAGTTAACCCACCAGCGCAGGGTCTCTCCTGCACCAGGGGTTTCTGGCGTCTCGGCTTCTACTGTTGTCAGCTCAACCACCCCAACAGTTGCTCATCCTTTTCCTTCTTCGTAAAGAAAATAGCCTCAGTTTTGGGCAGATGAAACATTTTTTGCTTATTCGCTGGTAAAAGCAAAACAATCAAGCAAAGTCGTTCATAAGTGACTAATAAAAAGGGGTTCCAGTTTTTGGAAGCTTTCTATCTGGACTGCAAGCTGTGAAGGTGTTGGGGGCTGATTTTGTCCTGAAGACATAATTCTTCTTGGAATACATCTGGGAAATTCAGTCTTCCGCTATCTACTGGTTACTGTCCCATCACAGGAAAACTCTTCACTTCTGGCTTTACCATATGAACTGCTTTGAGACAGCTTTTCAGTTTCTGAATATATAGATGAAAGTAGCGTGTGCATTATTATTATTATCCCCTAAGAAAGTGTGAATACACTCCGGAGCTCAAAACTTTGTGGAATGAGCAAGAACAGTTCTCTGTCATGTTCTCTGTCTAGGGGTCTCTGTAATACTCCCTATAATCTTTTGCATAATCACAGAATCACTAAGTTTGGAAAAGACATCCAAGATCATTGAGTCCAGCTGTTAACTCTGCACTGCCATGGTCACCACTAAACCACGTCCCCAAGTGTCACATCCACAGACCTTGTGAGCCCTTCCAGGGATGCTGAGTCCACCGCTTCATTGCACAGCCTCTTCTACTGGCTGACCACCTTTTCAATGAGGAAATTTTTCCTANGTGTGCATTATTATTATTATCCCCTAAGAAAGTGTGAATACACTCCGGAGCTCAAAACTTTGTGGAATGAGCAAGAACAGTTCTCTGTCATGTTCTCTGTCTACTTGTAGTGAAAATACTCCCTATAATCTTTTGCATAATCACAGAATCACTAAGTTTGGAAAAGACATCCAAGATCATTGAGTCCAGCTGTTAACTCTGCACTGCCATGGTCACCACTAAACCACGTCCCCAAGTGTCACATCCACAGACCTTGTGAGCCCTTCCAGGGATGCTGAGTCCACCGCTTCATTGCACAGCCTCTTCTACTGGCTGACCACCTTTTCAATGAGGAAATTTTTCCTGATATCCGATCTAAACCTCCCTGGCACAACTTGCAGCCATGTCCTCTCATCCTGTCACTTGTTACTTGGGAGAAGAGGCTGACCCCCACTTGGCTACAGCCTCCTTTCAAGGAATTACAGAGAGTGATAAGGTCCCCCCTGAGCCTCCTGTTCTCCAGGCTGGACACCTCCAGCTCCCTCAGCTACTGCTCATCAGACCTGTGCTCCAGACCCTTCCCCAGCTCTGTTGTCCTCTGGACAAGTTCCAGCACCTTAATGTCTTTCTTGTAGTGAAGGGCCCAAAACTGAGCACAGGATTTGGGGTGCAGCCTCACCAGGGCCCAGCACAGGGCGATAATTCCTGCCCTGGTCCTGCTGGCCACATTAATTTTGATACAAGCCAAGTGCCATTGGCCTTCTTGCCCACCTGGGCACATGCTGGCTCAGGTTCAGCTGTTGGTGACCCACACCCCCAGATCCTTTTCTGCCAGGCAGNCTCAGCTACTGCTCATCAGACCTGTGCTCCAGACCCTTCCCCAGCTCTGTTGTCCTCTGGACAAGTTCCAGCACCTTAATGTCTTTTTGGTAGTGAAGGGCCCAAAACTGAGCACAGGATTTGGGGGGCAACCTCACCAGGGCCCAGCACAGGGCAATAATTCCTGCCCTGGTCCTGCTGGCCACATTAATTTTGATACAAGCCAAGTGCCATTGGCCTTCTTGCCCACCTGGGCACATGCTGGCTCAGGTTCAGCTGTTGGTGACCCACACCCCCAGATCCTTTTCTGCCAGGCAGTTTTCCAGACACTGTCCCTAGCCTGGAGCACTGCATGGAGCAGTTTTGACCCAAGGGCAGGATCTGGCACTTTGNGGGGGCAACCTCACCAGGGCCCAGCACAGGGCAATAATTCCTGCCCTGGTCCTGCTGGCCACATTAATTTTGATACAAGCCAAGTGCCATTGGCCTTCTTGCCCACCTGGGCACATGCTGGCTCAGGTTCAGCTGTTGGTGACCCACACCCCCAGATCCTTTTCTGCCAGGCAGTTTTCCAGACACTGTCCCTAGCCTGGAGCACTGCATGGAGCAGTTTTGACCCAAGGGCAGGATCTGGCGCTTTGCCTCATTGAACCTCACACAGTTGGTCTCAGTCCATTGATCCAGCCCTCCTGGTTCATACCATGGCACGAGGTGTTTTTTTCCTGTTCTGCTCTTTTCTTAATGTTTCCTTTAGATTATAGTTGATTTTTCTGACTCCTGCTTACTGTTAAACTTATGTTTTCAGGGAAGTGTTTAGAAATACTGCCAGATCTTCCTTGTACTCTAAGAGTCAATTTAGAACCCATCATTTTATCAGTATTTTTTTTTTTCTTGAATCCTCTGTTGCCAGTTTTCTTAGAGCTGGATGGAAGATTTTATTGAAGGTCTTTGAATCTTCCAGAAAAATAATATCTACTCCTGCATTTCAGATACAGTTCGATATAGATGGCTAAAATTCACAAGGAGCTTTGGCTACAGATTCTTCTCACTTAGTCTTTGACATTTTACCTAGTACATGCAGGCTGGGGTTTTTTCTTTTATCCATGTCTTTTCCAACTTGAAATTACTTTTACCTGTTTTTCTAATGCTTCTGAGATGTTTCTATAGTTTGTTTGGTTTGTTTTTTTTTTTTTTAATTTTTTTCACTTTCTCATGTTTGTAATTTCTTGCAAAGCTTAGCGCTCTGGTGATTAACTCTTGTTAATCATCAGATGTTTTCACTTTGCACTATGTCTGGCTGTAATGGAGTTAACTTTCTTCACAGCAGCTCATATGATGCAGTGTTTTATACTTCTGACCAAAATAATGTTTTGGCTATTGCTAAAATAAGCTAAGCATGTAAATATTGAAAAGATATAGATATATAGATAGTTATTCCATGTGATATACTCTATAGAGAAAAACGTAATATAAGTTTTGAGCTGGAGCTCAAATACTCACAGAGGTTTCCAAGTAATAAAATGTTCTGCTGTATTTTTTAGGTTGACAAGAAAAGTGTTGAAATCCCTAAAATAATGGGCATTTGGAATCAATAAATCACTAGGAAACTCTGTTGAAACTGCACATGTATTTGTCAGAGGAATAACTGCAAGATGCAATGGGCCTCTGCTGTTCTTTGCTTCTGTAATTAGTGACCTGCATTGATCTCTGAGATCACTGACTCATCGATAGTTCTACACCTTCCAGAGTCACCAGGCCTTACAGGTTACTGACATCCTCTGTGCATCTAATTTGATTCTTTGATGCATAATGACTGCCTTCCCCTTGTGGGCCCATTCACTAAAACAAAAAAAAAAAAAAAACAAAACAAAAAAACCAAACCAAAACAAAAAAAACCCACCAAAAACAAAAACTTTTTTTTTCTTATCATTCTGGCAGGTTGGCCCTGCCTGGACTCCAGGGAGCCCAGAAAGCAGCTCCTCTACTGGACTGGAAAGAGAAAAATATAACAAAAAGCTTGTGGGGAGAGATCACTCACCAGTTATCATCACAGGCAAAACAGACACCACCTGGAGAAATTAGTGTATTACCAATCAAATCAGAGCAGGATAACGAGGAATAAACCTCTGCATCAGAGAAGCCAAACTGTAGCCCCCCTGCTACCAAAACCTGGCCACACAAAGAAAATACACCACAGGATTAAAAAAATGTCCATTATACTTCCAATTTCCCCATGTACATCCTCAGTAAATATATTTTTTCATAGAGGGCTTATTTGCCTAAGCACGTTGCTGTTTTGTAAACCAAGCTGTGTGTACACCTATTTCTGTTTCTTTTTGGTTAAACCAAGTTAACAGTTTTGGCTAATGATTTGGATCTGGTTGGCAAAATACAAGAGAGGTCATTTAATGGCTGGGGAATGGCATTTGGGTGGAAGACAGATTACAATCCCTTCTCTGGAGTGAACCATTCAATTCTACTGAAGTGAGAGCATGCATAATTCTTAAAGATGTCACTTTTGGCCTTAGTTTAAAATGGTTTTGCTATCAGCTGGATTCTAATTTAAATTAATTCTTCCTGCAAGTAGGATGTCATTCTCTGCAGGAGAAAAAATTGCCTGTGTTAATTTTAAATGGCCAGTTCACTTTCTTTTTTCCAAGCTGCTCTCCTGCTGCTATGAAATATCACTTTTTAGAGGTTAAAAAATAGTACTTAGAATGGAGAGTGGTTTAAAAACATGCCAATTAAGGCTGTGTAGCTATGCCTGCGAAATGCTGTACATCCAATTACAAAAGTTGAGAGCAGTCCCTTCAGTTAATGACTCCAACAGAATCATGGGGCAGATGAACAATCCAGATTGATGGGACTCTGGAAGCACTGATTAATTCAGAGCTGGCAGCAGCTTTGCTGATCAACAGACGTGACCATCTCTAAATTGTGTTAGAAGGTGCAGCTCAGCATTGTGTTTCTTGCACAAACACATGCGGGCGTTTGAAGCGCCTGACGCCGGGGAGGGGAGGTCACTTCGTCTGTCTGTTGGATCCAGGTGCCGGCTGACAAAGTGCTGAGCTGACTGCATAGCAGGGGAGGTGCAGAGTGAGACAGTTTGTCCAAACAAACCTGTTCAGGAGCAAGCCAAGGCCTTTGCTTCCTGGAGGAACTCAGCTTAGCTGTTCAGGTGGCATGTACTCCGTTTTCTCATAAATAATATTAAAATCACCCAAGGGTGTTCCTTTATAACCCGTGGTAGTTATTGTACAGCAGACCTGTCCTAGTTGTGATGGACAAAGCACTTATTTTGACACTGTAATCCAGGATGCTAACACGGAAGGAATTTTTTCCAGGAAGGCAATTAAATACTCATGAGATGGCAGTATAGTATAAAAAGGTTATTTGAGCCCTGTGGTCAAAGTTGAAGCTCTTTTTCATTGAAACATACTTTTGTCTCCCTTTTAATCCTTTCCTAAAGCACACCTTCCACTTCAGATTTTTTTTTTTTTTTTGTGTAGAGAGAGTAGAGAGAGTTCAGGAGCAAAGCAGCTACCATTGAAAGTTAAGGTTTTTGGTGATTTGGTGGTTGGATATGGAATGTTGGTTTGAAGGATTTTTAGGTCTCAGGTTACAAACAGACTATGAAGTAGTTTTGTTTGTAGCAAAAAGTGTTGGCAGTGTGTGCACCCTAGCTCCTTATCAACAAATTGTTTCTGGAAGATGTTTGTTCCTCTCAGACAAGGGTAGAATGGAGCTACTGCCATCAACAGGCACCGGGTTAGGGAATAAATTTTACCGTTTCAGTATCAGAACTAGATCATTGTAGTGAGATGACTCTTTTTGATCAGTTATCACGTGAGGGTGAGAATGTTCAGACAGATACTCAGCAGAAGTAACAGATGTATGATCAGCAAATCAGTGGAGTTTTCTCACTCCTGTTTCTTGCTGATCCATGTAAGGGCTTTTTCTGTGTTAACTGAGATTGCATGGCACTCAGTAGCTTCCTCACACCTTTGCTCCTGCTGAATGTAGTCCTCCTGTTAGGGGCTGGATGTTCTCAGCTCATATTGAGAAAGTTGAGTCATACTGGAAGTTGAAATTCTGTTCTTTGTTTGAAGTACTTACCAGCTTTAGGTTTTGTATGAATATTTTTTTGCATGGCCGTAATTTTTAGTGCTTAGCCTACATGCACAGGTTTTCTATGCATATGAAATATTACCATTTTAACAAAGAAATATTTTTATATTGCAATTCTGTGTGTTGTTTTTAAGTCTTTTTAAGTAGTATTTGTGGTGTTCTGTTTTGAAAACAGGGAGACAGTCAGCATTGTTTATTGTAACATGTCTCTTCACAGCTTTGACCCTTTGTTGGACTGAAAGAACTGGCAATCTGATCTGTCTGACAGAGGCATATTAAGAAAGAAAAACAGTGTAAAACATTCATTTGGCTTGGTACTGTGGTCGTAGTTATTCACTAATATGGATCATAAACAAACTCAAATCTGTGGTTCATCCTTTTTTTAGTAGAATTCCAATACTCAAAAGTTAGTAGAGTTGCATGTTAACAAGAAGAGGTAATAAATGGTTTTGTTATTTGTCTTCAGCCACTTTATTTCCTCATTAAACTGATTAATGGTTAGAATCTTTCTAATGGTTAGAAAGGAGGGTTTAGAAGTAAGGTGCTTGGATTCTCTTCATATAACTACTAGGAATTACATGATCCCAAGCAAAGTGGAGAAAATTCTGATCTCCTTATCACAGCTTTCTTTCCAATCTACAGTTCTGTGTTTCTTTTTGCTAAGACATGTTTTGTTCATAGGTATATAAAATCTTTTGGGGTTTTTTTCTAATGCTATCACTAACTGACTGTCCACTGAACAAAAGCAGAGTAATTAACCCAGTATGTGAAGTACCCTCAGGGAAACAATTCAATAAGCAGATTGCATTGTCAGGCACAGGGTGTGACTCTTGGGGACAATCCTTTGCAGGGCCAGGAGCTGGACTCCATGATTATTGTGGGTTCTTTCCAACTCAGTTTATTCTGTGGTTCTGTGTATTCTGATTCTTTGAGAAGACTTTCTTGTGTTTGTAGCCTGGTCCTGCTGAGAAATTTGTGATGATTCATTTTATTCTTGGTAATAAAGTAACAGAGGCTGTTTAATGAAGAAAATGTGAAAATATGTGCTTGTTTCATAGAATCACTAAGGCTGGAAAAGACCTGTAAGATAGAGTCAGACTGCTTCCTTCCACCCCTGCTCAGCAGACCAAAAGAAACCACTGCATGAGCAGGTTCTGTTAAAGGGGGATTTTTCTTTATCTTCAAATATCCCCTTCAAGTATTGCAGAAAAATATCAGTTTTAGAATTACGTCCTTTCAGTATAAATGAATAATTTACAACTATATTAAGGAGTTAATTGGGGACATTATGAAACTCTTTATACCTATGAAGCAGCAATATTTTCCAAAATCATACAGATCCAGAAAGAAAAAGGTAGTTGAGAAGAGGCATAGATCAAGGAATTTATGTAATGAAATTGAGGAAATCATTAGCAGGTGCTGAAAAGCTGGGGGCTCTCCAGGCAGAGGAGCTGGAAGCTGGGCAGAATCATGGCTGGCTGTGTTTAAATTCAGTTTGCTTTGCGGTTGTTCCTCATTCTCGAGATTCTAAATGTGAATTTCAGGCTTACAGATTAGTATTATCATTGCCAGTTGTCAGTGTACAGATTTGTGTCTCAGTATGCCTGAGAAAGCTAAACTTGTTCCTGCACTCCTTGTTTCCTTCTGGTTCAGTGTCTAGTAAAGAAATTGTGGTTTATGCAGGTGGTAGTTTCATGATCAGCCCTACCCGTGCTGCTTTAGCTTCTGCTTCTGTCCTCCAGTTCTGTAAGGAGCAGCCAGCACATTTCAAACCTTTGTTCCATTATGCTCGGACCAGAGACATCCTTTATTTTCATCTCAGCTGAGTATTTACGAAATATTACTGGAATTAAAACAGCCATTTCCATGTTGTATATCTTGTCACTGCTTCTGCTGTTTGCATGTCAGAAACAAGTCTGGACACACTACAGTTTTGCTCTTACTGTTTTTTTTATTTGTATTTTGTTTCCTTGTCTCAGTAGAGTAGCTTCCGCACACTTTGAATTTACATGTAATTACTTACTCTGGAAGTAGAATCAACTGATGTAGGTTGAGAGAGGGGAAAAAAAAGAAAAATTCACTGGGTTTATTTATAATCTTCTTCCATTAGTTTCTTCTTCTCTCATTTATTACCTCTGGAACATTTGCATAATGCCTTAATTTGCCGACTTCGTTTTCTCTTGTCTGCATTTTCTACCACTTCGTCTAATGTAAGAAATTTTATTGGTATAAACTTAAGAGTTCTCTGCTTTTATATATGCTGATAATTACTTATATATAAGGACCTTTGGGGTTGGTTTTAAGTGTACTTTTTATTTTTTAGAATTTCAGTAAGGAATTCCTCATTTGCTTTGAGAAAGAAATAGCTCCAAGGAATAACTCAGCTCATTACTGGCTATTCATTTTTACTTCAGAAGAAGGTTTTGTATACAGCTATTGTGTGGCTTTCTAGGTAGCAGGTTCAAAACTTATCCAGTTTAAGAGGCTGAAGATATTCTGAACAGCAACAGGGAATGATTTGGAAGTGAAGCCTTCAAAATGAGGAGTTACATGTCAAGAACTAAGTTGAACCAGAGACCTGTTTTGAACCCTAATTCTTGAATCAACACTAAAATGGCAAATATGTTTCTGGCTGTTGATTTATAATAACAGGAGAGGAAAATGGTCTAATCCAAAGAGACTGTCGAAAGACTTTGCATTAAATAAGATTGATAATGTAGCCAGTAGTAAAAGAAATAATCCTAAGTTTGTCAGAACAATTAAATATGGAAAAGAGAAAAATAAATTGCTCATTATTAATTGCAAAATCATGAGAACTTTGATGAAGTTTGTAGAATTTTCACAGAAATCCACAATAATGTGAGTGAATTTAGAAACACATGTTTCTGATAGTTCATTTTTTTTTTTTAAAGTTTTTTTTCTCTCTTATTTTCTGTGTATGTATATGTATCATACCAGTTTTACTAAACAGAGGGAAAAAAGTTCCCCTTCAGGGATCCTGCAGCAGGTTTTGTTTAGATGACATGTCTGTCTTTCTACAGGAGCATTCCTCCCATTTGTTTGTGCAGTGTTAGTGACTGTGTTACCTGCATTGCTTTTGTACATAGTTACCTTATTTTTGATGTTTGCTCTTTAGGTAATGATTCTGACGTTGACCTTGACAGGAAGGAAGATGAGAGAGAAAAAACTCCAAAGAGGCCCAGAGTTCAGAAAACAGAGAAAACAGCATCAACTAAGGAGACTGAACCGGTTTCAGGAGCTAAAAATCCTATTATAAGTGTGGTTTTGACAGCCCATGAAACTATTCCAGGTAATCAAAATCAGTTATATACATTTTTTTGATTATACTGACACTGTATGAAATATTCATTGGTTTAAGACCAAATTGCTTAGGATATTTATTGTGTGAAAAATGTTTAGCATTAATTGATTATCTTGATACAGAGCCTCTGCATCTGGCAGCTACATACATAATTTTAGAACTTCAGTTACATTTCTTCATAGGTACAAGAAATAGTGGACCTGGCTGTAGTTAACATCAGCTACTGCATTGACATCAGTTATGTTTAGTCTGTGAATAGTTTTAAAGAAGAAAATGATTAAAAACTGACCAGAGAATAGAAAAGTGTATATATATTTGAAAATCAAGTTCTACGTAATGATTAGAGGTTTCAAACAATTTATTTAAAACTAGATTTGCATTTAACTGTTCATATAAACCATTAACCATTCTGACTGACTGTCAGAATCCCTTTTTAATAGTTTTGTGCATTATTTTCAGCTTTGTAGTTTTATTGTTCTCCTTTTTGTTACTGCTGACACTTCTGAGTATTTGTTTTGCTTATAACTATCACAACAACTCTAAGGTCTTTGTTTTGTTGTTGTGGGTTGGAAGCTAGCAGGATTTTCTGTGTTGTTAATATCTTTTGATACTGAGATCTGTGATATGCTGGCTCAGGGGCTCATGGAGGTGGGTTAGAAGGTGGGTTCCTATAGGTGTTAGTCTATGGATCTATACAAACCTCTCTTCCTCAGGGCTTTTGGAAGGAGCCATAACTGGGGATTCCCCTTTCCTGGTGCTAAATTTTTTTCGTCTTCTAAGAGTTTTTATCTTAGGCCTTTACATTTCTGGCAAGGAGTAGAAGAATTTCCAAAAGGAGAAGGAAAGACATGGTGGACAGTGCAACCAAAGATCCATTTCCTTATAAAACTGGCCTAAAAGGGCAAATGAAATAATAGTAAATAGAGATAGTGAAGCAAGTGTAGGAAGCATGTGATGCAGGACAGGAAATTGGTGCCTTAATTACTATCTAGTAAAATTTTTCTTTGGACAACCAAAATTTTGGGTTTTCTTTGCACATATGCCTTTTGAGGTACTCAAAATACTAAAACAACTTATTGAGCATAGTCCATCAAACATTCAGAAGGCTTTAATGAACCAAAAGGATTTATGGTCAAGTACGAACCTGCAGCAATTTTTGAAGGTCCTCTCATCTGTTTGACTGACAGTTAATAATCTTATTACATTCAAGTTCCCAGCTAAGTTATGTGTAGTAAAAAAGTCAGTTCTCCTCAAAAAGTTATGAATTGTCACCCAACTTTTCAGAATTTGGAAATTCTAGAGATATGATATAAGTGGTTAACTCTGAAGATTCAAAAGAAAAATATTTCATTCAATGCAATTATGGTTTAATTTATTTTTCATTGATTTTCCTTCTACTTTTTTTTCCATTATTTTCCATGATCTAACTATATCTTAATGTCACTAGCAATTCTTAGACAGTTCCCCTTTCTCAGTAATACTTTATTGTCTGGAGTTTTTGATAAAGGTCTTTTACAGTCTTTTTCATAGTCATTTTTCTGGAGATTTATCACGTGCTGAAGAGATGAGTTACTGCTATAGACGAATATAAATGAATAAAACAATTCTCCTTTCTTTTCTGCTTTCTGTGTGCTAGACCGTCTGTAAAGTTAAGTTGAAAATAGTGCTTAAGCACCTTTAAACTTTATCTAAACTTTGAATTTCTCTGCAAGCATTAACAATCTGTACCTACCTGTTACCTACTTTTAAAGCTGCATGGAAATGCTCCTTTTTGTATCCACTACAGTAAAATTCTGTTTGAAGATTTCAGATGGAAATTAGAAAAACAGAGAAGGCTTTAAGAATTAGCTGTATTTTATTCCCACTAATAAAGAATTACGTAGACTTTATTTTTCCCTTCTTAAATAAAAGATTCTTTTAGAAGTATTGTATTAATACCTCACTGTTTTTTTGCTATGCACTGATCAGGTTTGGGACAATGCTTTATATTATGTGTTTGGTAGATTATGACTAAATTAATGTCTTCAAAATCCCTTTGAACAAACAGGATCAGTCAGTTTTTAACTTCCCAGAAAGGACATTTGGGCAACATTGATTTTCCCCAGTGTTCCTCTTCTGTAATGTTTCCCTGGGAGTTATATAAAAGGTAGTAGATTTACAGCTTTAGAAAGCTGAAGGCTGGCATTAACCCAAAGAGTAAATACAGTTTGAGTAAAAGTTGTAGATTCTTTTCTGTGCTGGCACTGAAGTTCCTTGATAGGGTTGAGAGGTGAGCCTGGGAAAAGATCTTGCAGTGCAAGGCCAAGCACAGGGTCCTGCACCAGGATAAGGGGAAATAGCTTCAGACTGAAAAACGGTAGTTTTAGATTAGATTGTAGGAAGAATTTCTTCACTGTGAGCATGGTGACACATGGAAGAGTTTGCTCAGAGAATTTGTGGATGCCCCATCCCTGGAAATGCTCAAGGCCAGGTTGGATGGGGCTTTGAGCAGTCTGGTCTACTGGAAGGTGTCCCTGCTCACAGCAGACGGGTTGGAATTAGACAACCTTTAAAGTCCATTCCAACACAAACCATTCTGTGGTTCTATGACTGGAGGGATGTGGAGACCATCAAGAGAAGGAATGCTGAGTTCATGGGCACACCAAGGTATCAGATCAAACATAGGACAGTTTTTCATAAGCATCACAATAAAAGAAAGTGAATAATTGCAATTATATGCGCTTCTGAAAATTGTTTTGAATGGCAGACACTTTTTTCATAGTCTGTTTTTAGGAACGAGTGAGTAAATTCAGATGAATATTCCACCTTCTGGATTTTTTCATGTGTTTTATTTCCCATATTTAAATTCTGTAAATTATCAAGGTTTCTAAAACCAGTTTATAATTCATGCTCAATTAGTTTGATTCAGGAGAGATTTGAACAATGAATTACTGTTTTATGTGGATTCTGTAGTATTTTAAAGACTCAGCTTGTTACTAGGAGAGTTGTTTAAAGTGCTTGTGAAGATGGTCAGTGGTAGATTTTTTTGTTTGTTTGTTTGTTTGTTTTTGGTTTTTTTTCAAGAAATACAAAAATTGCATGAAGTATTGAACTTCTTGAGGATAATTATTTTTTGTTTTCTAAAGGAGTTGGATTTTTTTCAACTACAGATTCTTTATACAGCACTGTGAAGGTTTTTCTCTCCCTTATTTCCACTGTCCATAAAAGTCCAGCTGAGTTCTCCTGCTGCTCTGTGACAGGATTCTATCTGTGATCTATGAACACTTGATTCCTTCTCCCATCAAAATTGTTGGGCAGTGGGGAAGAAGTGGAAGAATGTCATTTTGGTTACTGTTTTGGGACTGACTTAGTTTAACTGGTAGCAGTCTTTTCTCTTTAACTGATAACAGTCTTTTTTGTTTAAGATAATTTCTGTTCTGTAGCTCATGGAATGATGGTTGTGGGTTTATGACACATCTTTATGGATTTAATATGAAACAAAATGAGCCTCTCAGGGAGAGGTGGAGGATTGGGACTGTCCCTTTTTATAGTCTTTCAAGTCTTGGTCAGTAAGTACAGACTGCTGTCACAAGCAAGTGCTGTTTTCCAGCCCCAGCTTCCTGTCCTTTAGATCATTGTGCCTGTTGATGCACTTTTGTAGTAAAACATACTGGAAAACTCATAAGAAGGAGAGATATGGTGTAGATTTTAGGCAGATCCCCTCTCTAATCCTCTTCATGAACTCCTGTGCTGGTACTTCTCGGGCATCACCAACATGTAGTTAAAAGGAGGCTGGAGAAAAGATGCTGTCCTTATGCTGACTGAAAGCAAATGTTAAATTAGGCAAGGTTAGGAAAATTAAATCTTTCCCCTCTGAATGTGAGCAGATATCTATGCTATCATGGTTTTACAGATTGATTTAGCTCAGCCAACCTAATATCCAGCTCTGTTGAAAGGGGTAGGAATCTTCATCTCCTCATACACAGGTCTGTGTTTCTATTTTTGTCTGAATTAAAATATCTTTGACCTCATGGTGACCTAACCTATTAAATGGTCCTTTTGCTTTTTTTTGAGCTTTATTTTGGGGGTTAGGGATAGGTTTGCATGGAGAGCTTTGGGGATTATGGGTAGGGTTGGTTTCTGGTGATTTGACTTTCAGAACTGTCTTACCATGGATCATACACATTTGGACCACATGCCTCAGGGTATTGTAGAAACTGGAAAAATGTGTTCCTTCAAAAAGAGATGGTAAGAAACAAATATTCGCTTCATACCCATAGCACATTTTTTAAACTATACAGACCAGAGTACCTACATGGTGAAGATTTTTTTTTAAACTTAAACTTTGTTTTTTAAAACAAAAGAAGTTGGTCTAGATGGATCAGTTGTGTCTAAAGTCAGCTTGCAGCATCTCTTCAGGAAAGAAACAAGATGCTTATTGTGTAAAGTCTCACGGATTCTGACAGTTGTTGAGCTGATGTTTGCATCTAGATGATCGTATTTAATGCATATTAATTAATTTGTCTAAATCCCATCTTGAATGCATTTATTTTTTCAGTCTCTGTGATATTATGCAGTAATTGTTCCGTAATTTAATTACACATGGGGGGAAAGGGCATATTCCTTTATTTTAAGTCTGCAGACTTCTTATTGAACTGTTCTTTTGTGGGTTGTGAGATAATGATTATTCACACTTTTTTTTCACAGTATTGCTAATTTTAGAGGCTTTTCTGATATTTCAGTTCTTTCCAAGATGAAGGTTGCCAAATCCTGTATCCCTTTCCCAGACAAAATACCTCTGATTTTGTCCTTATTGCTGTTTTCTGGTTCTTCTTTATCTTTTTTGTGATCCATACTTGAAACTTCAGGAGGTTCACAGAATTTAATTGAATTAGTAGGAGTTTGGTTTATGTTCTTTCCCGGTGTATTTCTGATCCATCCCTAGAAATTCTGTTACCTTTTAGACTGTTGATAAGTACTGGAGAGCTCTGCAGTGAGGGACAAGCTGCTTTGCTAAGGGACAGACTGTAAGAGATCGGAGGCCATCTCTGAGTTTGAGCCAGAGATGAGGCTCACTGGGTAATGCTTATCTGTAGAAGCTGCTGTCAGAATGTCATGAGGAACTTGAATCTTATTCTTCTGAAGGCAGATTTACTTAGATGATATTGACTGAAAAGAGGAAAGAAAAAGGCATAAATAAAGTCTAGTGAACTAAAGTCGATTCTGCCTTTACCATAGAGATATAATAGTGCTGGAGGAAGGATTTTTCTTAAAGAAATGATCAGTACAGTTAACCTTTTTTTTTTTTTTTCCCCTGATATTTATATGCTCTCACTTCTTGAAATGATTGTCTGGGGAAACGGTTAGGAAAACCTTTATCTTCCTCATTGGCATATGACTATTTTAATGAAAAATAAGACCTTGTATCTGTTTGCCTTGTTCTTACACATTTCCCTAGCCTGAATATTGAGGGCATTCTTTTGGGGTTTGGGACATGTAGGGACTAAGTTGGGTAGAGCCTAGAAACCAATTTTCTCACTTCCTGGACATATGCTGTCATCATGAGTTTGTGCTCTAGTGGTGATTGCTGTGGGTGCTGGTCCATTGGTACCCTCAGTTAGCATCCCAAGTGGATGGAGACATCTAATGTTTCTTAATGCTTCCCTATCTTCTAAGGGTGGAAAGTAGCAACCTCTCACTAGGGGACATGATTGCCTTTTGTGAGCAGGTACTTCATCAGCATGTCTGAAAATCTGGATCTCCCTCTTTCGGTTTTTAAAGACATTTGTCTCTCTGTGAACTGCATAGGTAATTTAGAGGCAGTAACATGAGGATAACCTTGGAGCATTCTGCCCACTCAAAGCATGCAAAATACTGGTGAGTTAGTATTTATTTAGTGAGTATATATTTAGTTCACCCAATTTAGGTGATTAAATTTTTATAGTGGTAGTATGAAAGTCTGTTAAACAGTTCAGCAGTCCTTTCAGGAAATGCTCAAACATCCTGAAATGCAGAAGGGCACAGAGGAGAGTTAGCATGGAGCATTTAATGAGGATCTTTGTCTCAGAGTCAGGAAATGGGAGGCCTGGAAGAGGCAACCATGCATATAAAGCAGTTTAAGACCTATTTTCTTTTAACTGAGTCATTCTAAATATAGAATTTGCTTCTATTTTAAGTATTGAAGTATCAGAACACTTGTCTGGTGTCTAATGTCTATTCTATCACCTCTGTACTGAACCCACTGATTGAACCATGGCTCCTGTGCTGTAATGACAAGGTCCCATCTCACTGGGCTGCCACAGTGCAATTTGGGAGATTCAGTCCTGTGGACAACCTGACATTTGTGGGAGAGGGAGGAACAGGAAGAGTAGAAGTTTTAATGTTCTGGTAACATTTAGGGTCAAAATTTGGAAAATCAGTTCTGATGAACCTGCAGAATCTTTAGTACAGAACTGAAAGCATTATTAATAAAACATAGTCCAAAAAAGCTGGTTTTAGATGCAACCAGTTTAGTGAGCAATAGAGCTATTACAGTTCAGTTACCCTGTTTAGTTACAGAGTTGGCTGATGTCCAGTCTGATAGGAAAAGCTTCAACAGCTTTACACACTCTCAAGTGACCTCTTTTCAAAATATCTCCATTTCCCACTTTAAATCAGTCTGAAGGACCCACAGAATCTCCATCTGTAGACATCCTTGCTGTCTACAGCACTGCTTTCCTCCATGTAATGTCCCCAAGTCTTTCATACCATTTGTTGGGTAACCCCTACTGTGATTTCCAAAACTTTATGTTAATACTACCTATGTTTTATAAATAATACCTTCAGTAATCTGGTCTTAATGCATTCAATAGATCCCCTTCTGCTCTCAGTGGAGATTGAGAAGTGCACTTGGAACATAGAATCAGAATCCTGAGCTGGAATCGCTCCGCAAACATCAAGTCCAGCTCCTGGCCCAGCATAGGACAGCCCCAAGAATCACACCATGTGCCTGAGAGCATTGTCCAAACGTTTTTGGAGCTCTCTCAGGCTTGGAGCTGTGACCACTGCCCTGGGAAGCCTGTTCCAAACATACTCTTTTATTCTGAGGGGTGGCAATATGCCTCAAAATATAAAGAGTTTAAGGAAATTATGTACAGACTTCTAAGTATAGACTAAACTGTCTTTTAGACTAAACTGGTTTTTTCCCCAGCCTTATTTGTAAGCTTGGTGTAATTTTTCAAAGGATGTGGTATGAAGCAGAAACAGAAAAATTCAAATTTTATTTAGAAGAGTTACAATCTTTTAAAGGTGGAAATACTTGAATGTAGGATCTCTTAATAGCAGGCATCAAGCACCATGAATAACGCTTCGAACCATCAGTCCTGGCATGTTACTTGAGCAGAACTATGGCGTGAGCACTGATGGCTTCTGGAAGCGTGTCCATCTTTTTATGCAAAGGAATCTAACAACAGAAACTAAAATAGACGACCTAATGATTACAGAGTTTATTGTTAATTTACACTTGCATATTATAGACAATGCATGTTTTTAGTATGAGATTTTTCATGAGCATTTTTATCATTTTTTCTTTAGGAGCCAGAAAAATTGTTCCTCTTGAGGCTTCTCCTCATGAAAGTGAACCCACAATTCCAGACACAGCAGTCCAAGACCCATCACAACGAAAAGGATATCAAGAATATGCCATTCAGCAGACCCCATATGAACAGGCAATGAAAACAAGCAGGTACTTTTGAAGTACTTATATTTCTGTTCATGCAGAATATGAATGAAGTGCTTCCTCATCCATTTTCATGAAACTGAGGTATTTTTCTGAGCCCTTTAAATAAAGGAACAGCTGAAAATAAGCTGTAAGTTGTATAATTAAAAATGCCTTTGGAGAATACATTTTTTTAGAAACTAAGCATTTCTGTCCATTACAAATATCTAGGGAAATTCAGACACATTATGTTACCAAGATTCACTACTGTAAATATACCGTTTATTTGGGTTTTTTTCTTTGGGGTCCAACTCAGCTGAAGATTTTTACATGTGAATACTGTAACAAGGTGTTCAAATTTAAACACTCCCTCCAAGCACATCTGAGGATTCATACGAATGAGAAGCCTTACAAGTGTTCTTACTGCAGTTATGCCAGTGCAATCAAAGCCAACCTGAACGTTCACCTGCGGAAGCACACTGGGGAGAAGTTCAGCTGCGATTATTGCACCTTCACTTGTCTCAGCAAAGGCCATCTCAAAGTCCATATCGAAAGGGTTCATAAGAAAATTAAGCAGCACTGTCGTTTCTGCAAAAAGAAATACTCAGATGTTAAAAATTTGATCAAGCATATGAAGGAGACTCACGACCTTCAAGATAAAAAGGTGAAAGACGTTTTTGATGAGCTTCGCTTGATGACACGGGAGGGCAAGAGACAGCTTCTGTACGACTGCCATATTTGTGAGCGCAAATTCAAAAATGAACTGGATCGGGACCGTCACATGCTCGTTCATGGTGATGAAAGACCCTTTGCTTGTGAGCTCTGTGGTCATGGAGCCACTAAATACCAAGCCCTTGAGCTTCACGTTCGGAAGCACCCTTTTGTATATGTGTGTTCTGTGTGCCTGAAGAAGTTCGTCAGTTCTGTGAGGCTCCGTGCTCACATCAAAGACGGGCATGCAGATCTGCAGGAGGATTCTGTTTTTAACAGTTCTATCAACCAAAGCTTCTGCCTGCTTGAGCCAGGAGGTGACATCCAGCCAGAAGCCCTTGGTGAACAGCAGACGCAAACTGCAGGTGAATCGACTGTCACAAGTACTGATGCTGTTAACACCCCAGAGCCATCTGCTTCTAAAGACGAATCAGCAGCTGCAGATGTAAACCATAATGGTCAACAGAATGGTCATGTAAAAATTGATGCAGTCCTTTCTTTAGAATTTGAAAGTCCCGTGGTGAAGAATGTAGCAGAGACTCTGTGTCAGGCAACAGACGTGGCAGTCCCAGACATTCAGCCCTGTGTAGCATCAGATTGTTTCCTGCTGAAAAATGGTACTGCTGGCCCTGAGGAATTAAAAGGTTCTCCTCCAAATGAAGAAGAAGTTAATCAATGCAGTTCTGTAAATGAGCAGGGTGAAGAAATTAATCTTTTACTGTCTGAAGACAAGAGTTTAAATCTGAGTCAGAGCAACGCAATGGCTGAGAACCTTCCAGTCCCTGAAGAGAGGATCCAGTCTGTTCCTCGTAGTGAATCAGAAACAAGCAATCCACCCATTCAAAATTCAGCAGAAGCCACAGACCCTTTGGCTGCAGCAGAAGCTGGTGCAGCCACCAGCCCACAGGCAGCCTCTTCTAACACAGCTACAGCCAGTGGGGGGACTGGATCCGTCGCCTTCATGCAGATCTTGGACAGCTTGCAGAAGAGACAAATGAACACAGACTTGCGTGACAGGATAAGGAAGGTTTATGGAGACTTGGAATGTGAATACTGTGGTAAGAAGCAGTAAAGTTATGTTTGGGGTTTTTTTAAGTGTTGTGCAGTGAGCCATCTTTTTCCTGCTCCTCTGGTTCACAATGTTTGATATATTTGTGTATCTTTGCAGCAGCATTAATTTTGTAGTTCAGTATGGATTCTGGGGTCCAGTGAGATTTACTTTTTGCTGTACAAATAGTGTGAAATGAGTCAAATCTCCTCAAAAAAACCCACTAGTGGAATATAGCAAAGCACTACTGTGCAAGGCTCAATTTTCTATTGATGTGAAATTTGATAGATTATTTTTGTCCAAATGCCTCTCCCCGAGTCATAACTTTCACTGGGGCCAAGCACAGCAGATTCAGGTGTGTGATCAGCATTAGTTCAGTCCATGCTTTAATGCTTGAGCTTCATTATCAGCTTAGTATAAAATTCAGAATTTTTTTCATATAGTGTAGGAGGATGTATGGTAATATACATTCTGTACAATAGGTACATATATACTGGCATAATTTTGTGTCATGTTTTGAACCAGGTTCTTTGAGATGAAAATTTTAATTACATGGTATCAGATCAAGACTATCCTGATTATAATTGTTTGGGTTTTTTAATTTATGGCAGTGGGAATAACACACCATTCCCACTTATTCTAACTGAAAATGTTTGTGTTTACGTAACTGGAAAGGAAGCAATTTGGGATTTATTTTGTGATTTTCATTCTTGAAAAGGGAAAGGAATCAAAGTCTGAAAAAACAAGTTTTTGAAACACCATAACGTTGTACTTTAGATGAACTGCTCTGAGCTTTTTGGTGCCATTATGTCAAAAAGGCTTTTAAGAAGGAGTAACATGAAAGAAAGTAACAAAAAATATTTTGACAGTCTCTTTTAGTGTACAGTTGCATTCAGATTCTTTGCATGGGAGAACAGATGTAAAGGACTTCTTTAGGAAAAGAAATACATTGGTATGTATTAAAGTTGCCCTTGTTAGGCTGTTTCAGGACACATAACATAATCTTTTTAGACAAAGGTTGATTTTTTAAAATTTATTTTCAGTAGTGAAGGGTCTTTAGACAAGTTTTCAGTAAAGACAAAAGTGACAGGATTCAAACAGTGTGTTTTGCCCTGAAAGACAATGGGTTATTTTCTTTAAATTTTTCACTAACGATTGTTTAGGAATCACTTTCTTCATGTCTAATTTAATTTTCAGGCAAGTTGTTTTGGTACCAGGTGCACTATGACATGCATGTCCGTACACACACTCGAGAACATTTATATTACTGCTCCCAGTGCAATTATTCTTCCATCACCAAGAACTGCCTTAAGCGTCACGTCATTCAGAAACACAGTAATATTTTGCTGAAATGTCCCACAGAACATTGTGACTACTCCACTCCAGATAAATACAAGCTCCAGGCACACCTTAAAGTTCACACAGATCTGGTGAGTACCAAACTAAACGGTGTGTTTGTCTGAATTGAGTGTCTTCTTCAGAGTGTATGAAGTTGTGTGGTAATACTTGAAGACATAGCTAAGGGTTCTTACCTGTGTGCTCTCTGCACACTTTTGGGAGCACCTGACTTACAGCAACTGGATATTTGGACCTTCTCAGCTGTTTCCAGGAGAGTATGTCTGTATCCGTTTTCTCTCTTTGGTTTTCCCAGTAGTGTCAGACCCTTTGGGGTTTGAGAGAGTAGAAGTAAGTTGGTACTATTGTTACTTTACTCCATTCCATGAACCTGCATTCCCTTCCTTCGTAAATAGATGACTTGGGTAAAATGAAAATATGTTCCTCTTAATTACTACAGATGAAAGATATTTGAGTTGTTGAAAAGGATTTTTTTTCTCCTAGTGTCTCCAACTAGTTGCAGTTTAACATCTACCATTATCTATTGTGTTTACAAAGACAAAGAGATCACTTTTTAAAGGTTCCTGTCTTATTCAGAAAGCTCGCCAGCTTGGAGTGCTGTATGCTAAAACCAGCTCTTGGTAGGCGATTGGTCACTATTTTCAACAGTTAAAGTTACTTTAAAGGTATTTGGAGTAGTACAACACTTCACTTCCTACTTTTCTTAAGCAGTTACTTCAGGAGAACTTTAAAACCAAACAGAAGAGATGTCACAAAAAGGAACATTTTTCCTCCTTGTGTCCTCCCTTTCTGTAACTATTTGAAATAGAATATGCTATTCTAATTCTGTTATGAAACATGCAGAACATTCACATAGTAGACATTCTTTCTGGGTGCATTTGAACATGATGTTTATGATGCCTATCTGATAGCAAAAATCTGTGTAATTGGTGTCTGAGACCACTTAAGAAAAAAGAGTCTACAATTAGCTCTCCTATATCCTTCTGTAAGTACCTGTTTTTCAAGTGTGATGAATGTCCAACAGCTCCCACAAGGATCGTTTTCATAAAGCTGAATAGAACTGAGAAAATGAATGTCGTAATTAAAACCAGTGTGACAGCAGGATCTCTCAGAAGCATGCTTACTAATGTTTACTGTCAAATATATTTATTTAAATGGACTGAAAAATTCATGTATTAGAATTTACTGAGTAGCTAAATTTGGCAGTTCTCATATTGGCCTTTATGACCACTGCTTGGTATATTTACTCCATGCATAGCTCACTGAGAAGGGCCACTTCTTCAAATATATAATTATGCACAGTTAAATGTGGAAATTACTTTAATTTTAATTTGAAAAATCATTTCTTAATAAATATTAAAATGAAAACTTCCCTGGAGACAGAAGATATTGAAATCTCAGTTCGTTTCCTTGTATGGATGCATATCCTTCATCACCTCCTTGCTGGCTGCATTTCAGCTGGATCCCTGCATTATTTGGTGAAGAAGATAAATGGTGGTTATTGAAAAGCAGCTTTCCCTTCATCCTTGTCACTCACTGTATAGCCACCCATCTTACTCTCTATACAGTACCCAAGTCTTGCACTGAATTTGGGATTGGTTATTCCCTGGCAGATAATGATGGGGTGTGTGTAAGTGCTGCCTCTTGCCTTCTGTATTTGCTACACATTGTTGTTACAGGGAAGATTTCTACTTTTGAAGCCTGAGAATTGAGGCTTGGCTTGATTCAAAATCAAAACTTTGTATATATTCTCTGATTTTCAGTACTCACCTTTTGCTCCTAGAGCTTTTTTTAGTGTGTTTTGACGTTTATTGACATTTATTGAGCTCTTTGAAAGTTCAAACCATGACATGACCAATCACTTCAATGTCATGGGACCTAGGAAAGGGCTGGGCAGTTTCAAGTTCCTTTTGAACAATTCACGTTATGAATGAGCTCATGGTAGCATTAAGGACAGGGTGTGGAACTAAACAATGCTGATGTCGGTACCAGAGTTTGTTTACAACCCCCAGTGGCTTTTGCCGTACTCACTATGTTGAGCAGATAAACGTCACAGAGAGGTTTGTCTCTGAAAATATTTTAAATCTATTTATGTAATTGGTACTGCAACATTAGCACCTCTATAAAACTGTAGTTCAGACCCAGAACCACCACTTGTTATTAGGTGCCTACATCTGCTTTCATGCACATTTTGGGATGAAAATTATTCTTGTCTTTGGAAGGATGCTTAGAAATTCCATTATGCTGTTGACCTTTCATGTAATAGTGTAGCTGTCAGTAGGATGTGAGATGCTCGAGCTCTGATTGTTTATTTGCCCTTCCTGAGGAGAGTAAATTTTCACATGGTCACTGGTCTGGCTGTGTTACCTTTGCCTCTGGAGCAGTGCTGCTGTGCAATCAAGAATGCAAGGTACTGCAAAGGGAATTAATTAACAAAAACATTTCTGATCTAATGAGCAGGGACTCAGTTGGAAAACAGCTTTTGCTCTTAGTCCTCACTTCCATAATGAATATCAGCTTGGCATTTGTTTTTGCTAGTGGTTATTTCACAGAGAAATGCTTAAGCAGTGTATGCAGGTGCTTGTCATTTTGTGAGCTGAGAGTTCTGCTGCTTGCCAGACTTCAGAAAAGTTTGTCTAAGCATTTGCACGTTTTCCTGTCGCCTCCTTCACACGTGTGCACAGCTGTCTCCTAGGTAAATGACATCCTTTTAGCTGAGTTGCATTTTGATAGGATATCACTTTAATTCAGGAATCTTTTGGAAAAATTTTAATTTGAACATCATGACAACTGTGGTGAAGATTTCTGGAGGTCTTCACTCCTCGGAAGTCTAACTCGGGGGTCTAATTCTGATCCCATAGGTGTCAGAAATTAAATTTCTGTTGATCTGAGTAGATGTGGGAGTAGGCTTTGGCCCTCTATTCCTCTACAGAATTATTCAATCAAATGTTTTAATTGAGTTGTGGGTACTTTTCCTGGAAATGCTCTGTGAGTGCCAATATTTAGTAGAAGTTTTTCATTTTTCTTGTTGTGACTGTGTACTTGTACACCTACAACTGGAATTATCTTGAAACACAGGCCTCAGAGAAATGAAATTCTCTTCAGAGCACTATAAATGGGTAACGCAATATAGCTGATGCTTTCTTAGCACAATTTTAATTCATTTAAAGAGAAATGTGCTGTGATTATGTAAGGGGCCTTATTTTATAACAAAACAGCATAAACAAGAAAATTTGTGATAGCATTAGACTAATATATTTTCACTAGGTTTAAGAATACTTATGTACCTGATTAAATTCCTGTTTTATGTACTGTAAACAACACTTTCAGTCAAAAACCTACCTTTATTTAGGAATTACTTTAAGTTTCTTATATTTTCTCAATTTGGCTAATAGGGGTGTTGAGCAAATATCAGGAAGTGATTGACGTCGAAATTTAAATAGCTGACTGGAATATGCAGCTGATCTCTCACAAACGTATATCCAGCTCTCTCCATGCTTTACTTTTGTTCATGTCCTTCAAAAAAACCTTCAAAGGCATTTAAAAGGCACAGGATAAATAACTTTTATTATTACCAGAGGAGAACTTGGATGCTGAGAATATGATTAAGGTATTAGTGCAACCTCAGCCTTCAAAGGGCTTGTGTCGTCACCTATGGCCAGGACCCCAGAAGAGCTGGAGCTGTGGTGCAGGAGACCTTCTGTGGGGCTCTGTGTTGTGGGCTGGGTGCTCTGAAATGCTTCATTTGCAACAGAGGATTTTTAAAAGCTGTTTTGAGAGTGATGGGATTACACAGAAGGACTCGCCCAAGCTCTCAGGGCAGTGACAGAAGAACACTTAAACATTCCAAGCTAACAGCATGAGCTGCACTACTCTGTGGCACTGGCCTGGATACCCAGCGAGGAAAGGTTTGGCTTCAGCTGAGTGCTCTCTGTGAGAAACTGGAGCTTGACAGAGACACTGTGAGGGGACTTGGTGCTCACAGGCACACTGTGTTTTTTACACTACAAAAGATAACCCTTTTGAAGATGACTTCTGCAGAACTTGGTGTAGATAACTTTCTAACTGCTTGAGAAAAGCTGTTGGGATTATTTCATTATTGAAAAATTTTGTTACCATTGTCATGTGAAAAGATGTGTTCTCAGCATCCATCCATTCATGTTGCTCTATAGCTCTTGATGCATTTACTGATTATTTTGATTTTTCCTCTAAGGCTTATAGCCTTGCCTTCCTCAAGAATATTATCAAGAACGTAAAGCTGTCACAGTTAACAGCACTTCAGTTAAAGTAGCCTGTGTATAGTGGAGTGTTGAATTTTTTTTTTTTCTTATTTAACATTTGTCTCAGTGTTCTGGTCACACTGAGAAATTCTTAATTCAGTGAGTATTAAAAACCAGCAATGCCCAACTGTACATTAAAAGTATACTGGTTTTTGCCTTTATTTATTGTATATTTTTAAATTAGATATATAGCAAGTTTGAGGAACAGACAGATCTGTCAACAAATTTCAGCTCAAGAGACCCTAAATGATACTGTGCTGGTTTTTTTTTTATGTGTGCCAAATTATGGTTGTGATCATGCAACTTCGTCTTTGAAAAGGTGCAAACATTGCTGTGGAGTTTTGTTGTGATTAATCTACCAATCTTTATTGGAGTAATGTGTTTAGGTAGAAATCCAAAATCATCAGTAGCAGGTTTAGGTTATATCATTTGAGAGACCCTATTTCCACAAATTAACAGCTCTTTTTCAAGGTTTTGTCAGCTTTGTAGGCTCCTTGAATCTCTTCCAAAGCTCAGCTGGTATTCTTTGTTGTTCCTTTTATTTACTTGAGATTCATAGGGCTTAAAATGTTGGCAGCTCCAACTCCATAATAGCAAGGTCCTGTCCTCAGGGTGGTAAGCCTTTAGTAGCTGCCATCCCCAGTCCCTGGTGCAGGTTTTCTGTCAGCTCGGGCAGAATTCTCCTTGAGCCACTGCCATATTAATGGCAGTGAGAGCTCCATGTCCTACAGTTGTGGGAGTATTTATTGCTATTTCAGCCCAAGAGTTCTAGGGCTGCTGCTGGTTTTAGCTTGTAGGTACTTCAACATTGGGATTTGTTTCTCAGAGGTACCTGATACTGACTGCAGATGCAGCATCATATTCCAAAACCTATCTGCCATGAAAACCCATTAATTTTTGCTTTCCTTTCAAGAGAGATGTCCATTTACAGCTGTACAACTGCAGCCAGCATCTGGACAATAATGACCTTGTACGGTCCTCCATGCTACTCAGAGGTGCTGTTTGCTCAAAGGTCAGAAACTGGTAGAGTCCAGGACCCTTAGCCTCCTGCTATCCCCAAATTTCTTATTCATAACACAGGGTTCTGTCACTTTTTTCATCACTAGTCTTCCTTCCACGCTCTTCAAGAAGTATTTCTGTCCTCCTGAAATAAGTAGTGAAGTGTCTGTTCTGTAGCTTCAGCTCAGCTTTTCAGAGTTCTCTGTAGCTGGGTAGCTGCACCTCTCCAACCAGGTAATGTGTTAGCTGGGCACCTGCCCAGCTGTCAGGACTGACTCTCCAGACTTCCTCCATCAGTGGTTTTGATAATCCACTCATAAATTAATCCACTCAGTTCAGAGGTGACTATCACCCACTCATTTGATTGAGCATCCAGTGCCAGCAGGTGCTTCTGGAAAGATCAACCTCTCCAATATATATAATAAGTGGCAAGGTTTAATTTAAATTGGATCATATACCAGTTAATGAAGAAAAGTCCTACATTTTTATGTGGAGTCAGATGCATTTGTAAAAAACATGAAAACTACAATTAGGCTAAAATTGTGTATAGGAAGAAATCATATCAAAACTCTCCAGTTGAACTTGATTGATAGTGTTAAATCTGTTGTAACATCAGTAACACTGAGAAATTCCACAGTAGTCTGTAAGTCTTTAAATCAAAATAGTAGAATAAGACTTTATCAATAATACATAAAATGCTGAATATTTGTAAAGTAGTTAGAAATGTAGACACTGAATAAGTAATGGTATCCGTCATTGATAACTCTGCTGCTCAATTTCAGGCCATTTTATAAATCCACATGGTGGTGGCTGTTTTCAGAAGGGTAAGATCTGGTCCTTAGGTTTCAGAAGGGTGGACTTGTGGAAAAAAAAAGTAAAAATTCTAAATACTACTGCTTGCATCAAATACATTTTCTTCTATTACGCGACTTGATCTTTTGACTCCTGATTTTCTACAGAGTCAGTCAGAAGATAATGCTTACATTTATTGTGCATATTCTCATCTGCTGTAACTTGGATCCCTGTATTCATGAGGATTAATGATGTGCTTAAAGTCTTTTAATATTTCTCCTTCACTTATTTCGCTATAAGTACCTTCACTCTTTCCTTGAAAACCAAACCTTGAATTATAACTTTGTTGAGAACCATGAGTTACTGAATAATGACTATAGTGATTATACCAGTAGACTGATAATGCAATCTCTTTCTTTCTCACTTAAGGATAAAAAGAGTTATTCCTGTCCTGTGTGTGAGAAGTCATTTTCTGAAGATCGACTTATAAAATCTCACATCAAGACAAATCACCCTGGTAAGAAAAAAATCAAGGACAATTTCTCAGTCTACTGCAATAAATGGATAAGAGTCTAGAATGAGCAGTGAAATGTGATTATATTCATAAGAAAGAGAAGAGTCTATTTCTAATTCAGCTGGTTTAGAGTAAGAATTGTGTTGGTTTTGCAGGTGTTAGAATTTAGAGTGAAAAATGTTACTGTTTGAGCGTGCGTGTTGTGGAGTATGTCAGGTAATTGTGCTGAGAAATCTTGTCTT
Organism: Oreocharis arfaki; assembly: GCA_013398015.1. Taxonomy (NCBI): domain Eukaryota; kingdom Metazoa; phylum Chordata; class Aves; order Passeriformes; family Paramythiidae; genus Oreocharis; species Oreocharis arfaki. Next base: position 214,061 of record VZRR01012420.1, read on the forward strand.
CATCTGGCAAAGGGTGAATTCAAATTAAGCATTAGGAAGTTTGGGATCAGGCATGTAGACATCCTGTAGCAGCCCAGGAGATGTAAAATTCCCACTGGCCTTACATGACCTGACAGGAATGCCTTTAGTGCTCATTATTTGTCTGTAGGTGACTGATGTGGGTGCAGAGCTGGCCCTGTTTGTGCCCAGGTCTCGTGGGCTGGGCTGTTCCCCCAGGGCCAGCTGGAGTCTGCAGCAGGGCTCCTGCTAGAACCAGCTGGGATGTGGTGTGGCCAGTAGAAATCAGGAGCTGGCAAGCCTGGCTGGATCCAGCAAACTGCTCCAAACTCTGTTTATACCTTGCATTCTGGTGCCCTGATTTATCAGTGCAAGTACAAAATAGCATGAATGTGGTGAGTCAATGTGCTGTGCCTGAGTAAACAATCTCTTCTCAGAGCTTGGGAATTCAATGCCAAAATGCTGGTGTGGGGGCTGATTTAAACCTGGCTGATGTGAACTTGGCAGAGCCACACTGTGTGTCCCTAATTTCCTCCTCCTCAGGATCTGTGTTATGTTGGATAGAAAGCCCCACTGCTACTGCGGAGGAGGGAGAGGTGACACTTTCCTTAACTCACCTGCAGTGCTCCTTATCACCTGACATAATTGGATACAAAGAAAGAAAACACTGGCCACGCTCAGACTGAGTCTGAGGGAAAAAAAATCCTATTAAAATGATGTAACTTTTCTTGTCTCTCTTGTCAGAAGTACAGCATAATAGGTAAAGCAGTAGTTTATCTTCTTACTGCCACTAGATAGTGCTAGACCCGTGTTTTAAACAATTTCCTTCACTTTAATTTCATACTTAACTCCCACTTCAGCTCTTTAGTTACTAAACCTCTTTATTTGCAGACCACTCCAGAGCAGTGTGGTTGGAGGGCTTGTCGTACGTCAGAGGACATGTCTGGTGCAGGAAATTGAGATGAGAAAAGGCTTCTGAGCTATACTGTAGTCAGGAGGTATAACACCAGTAAGCATAGAAATTGAATCTCAAGAACTGTGCCCTTAAAGCCTTCGTGCTCCCTCAGCCAGGGAGCACAGGAGGCCTCCCTAAATAACAGGAGCTGTGAACTGGCAGGACATTATGTTCTGTGTCCTTACATGTTGCCATTAGCCTGAAGTGGTCCACTGACTGCTGAACTATCGGTGTATGCTGTGTCTGAGGTCCAGAAATACCAGTTACCTCTGGAGCCCTGATGTACTAAACTCATGGATTTAAATACTTCTGAACAATTCATTTGGTATCTGAATCCCTCTAAAAAAAAGTATAGTGTAACTTTTTTTCGATCCAAGTGGGTCTTTTACACTCCTATAATAGACGTAAGGTTTAAAAAGAAAATCTGCACTATTCTGTTGTGTTTGCATTTTTCATTCATGTATCACCGGCAAATAGAGCTTAAAGGCAGAATAGCAGATTTATTAGATACATCTCTGTGGTACTGAAGAAATATTACATCTAAGATATGCCTATGCAATAGTTATGCAACAACGCTGTTTTATTATATGGAGGAGAATTAATGCACAAATCTTTTTTATTTCTGTGAATTTTCTCCTTGTAATCGGGAGGAAATCCTTTATTTGTACACCATACCTAATTACAAGCCAAATAAATGTGAGGGGTCTGATGGTATAAGCCATTAAATACTGCAGTGGCATGAGTGCAGTTATTTTCAAAAATGTGAATGAAAATGAATGAAGATGAAAGGAAAAATGGATACTGTTAAAAGGAATTGAATTTTAAAACAACATATCAAAAATTAATTTAAACTGAAACACTTTCATATTTATCATTAAAATGTTATTTCTAGAACTCCCCCTCTCTTTCCTTTCTTAGTATTATTCAGCATTCCCCCCCTCCCTCGTCTCTTTTGTTTCATCAAGTAGAAAGCATGAAATCAAAAAGTACTCTTTCCTCTTCTATATTTGCAGAGGAGTTGAATTTTGGTCCTGTGAAGGCAGTGAGACAAAAATCTCCGTAGACTCTGGTGGAGCAGTATTTCAAACCAAAGGGATAAGAGAGCTTGGCTTTATTGCCCAGTGATTTTAGTACTCAGCAGTGAAGGAGGAGTCCTGCGTTCTGGTCCCAGCTCTCTAGAATTATCTACCTTTCATCTACTATCTGATTTAATATGATATTTCTTAAGAGTTCTGAGACATGAGAGGCATCAGCTTCCATAGCTCCCCACTGAGCAGACATCCTAGCCTGCAGTCATGAATGAAGGATCTAAACCACGAAAGGCAGATGAGGGTTCAGACTTATGGCTGTATTTTTCTTTTGTGGGTACTTTAGAACTTATCTCTGCTCAGTTCATGGGCTTTTATAGTTCCCTTTGCTGTTTTTCCTGTGCAAATGAGTTCAGGCAGGATTTCTGTGATTCCATTCTGGGACCGATCATCAAGAGACAAGGTGATTTTGGTAAAAATCTAAGTTTAGACAGGAACTTTTGAAATTTATAAGATATGGGGCATGAAACTTCACCAGCTTTTATCTCTTAAGGTTTAGATTGCATGAGTGTTGTACTTTCTTTAAAAGAGATAGCATTTCATTCATCTGATGTGCGTTGAGCATTTTGATTTATTTTTGAAAGCATCTGGCAATGTTTTCATTATGCGTCTGGGCCACTTTAATTTAAACTTCATTATTGTGATCTTTTTCACTGTGACAACCAAAACATTATCTCATATGAAGGAAATACACAGAATTGAGTTGTGTCTAGCTTGAATAAGAAAAGGCCAGGAGAGGAATCTTAATTGCTATCTTCAGCAATCTAATTAAAAAGAAGTCAGAGGCAGATTCTTCTTGGAGCTGTACAGTGAAGGGATGTGAGTTGAAACAAGGAGATTCTGATTAGAACTAGGAAAACAGTTTTGATTGTAAAGGTAGTTAAACACTGGAATAGGCCAAGAGAGGCTGTAGAATCTGCATCCTTGGATATGTTCAGAATAGGACTGGAAATGACCCCAAGCAACTTGATGTAACTTTGAAAATGGAACTGTGAAGTTGACCCCGCTTGGAGTAGGTGACCTCAGAGGTTCTTTCCAGTCACTTTTATTCCATGAGTCTGGTTTTGACTTTGAAGTGCCTGATTATCAGCATTCTAACCATTGTAGATGTGGCTGAAGTGAATTGTTTTCGTATTCTTGACATCTGGAAATCCAGAGTGAAATCTTGAATTAAGCTTTTGAAAATACTGAAGAAAAAAGTGCCAATTTAGCTTATGGGAAAAGTTCATAGTCAGAAAATGATCTTTTGTACCAGTGGCAGAACCAATTTTTAATTTTTTATATTTGAAATATATGCATTATTTTTTTTTTAACAGGCAGTGAGGACAGTGAGTTCACAGATCAGGAGAGAAAGGACAGAGCATCCTAGAAGGCCTAAACGAAAAAAAAGGTCCTTGTGCTCTTTGCTCAAGTCAGTTTTGAGTGGGAGTAGGGGAAATAGACCTTTTAAAAAGTTGGACTGAAGCAGGATCTAGTTCTTCAATATTATTTACAGAATAAATTCCTTCATGTCCTTCTGTTTCTTACTATCTTTTGTATTTCTCTCAGAGGTTTCAATGACTACTATTTCTGAGATTCTTGGCAGAAGAGTTCAGCTGAAAGGACTTATTGGAAAACGAGCTGTGAAGTGTCCCCACTGTGATTTTTACTTTATGAAGAATGGATCAGACCTTCAGCGTCATATTTGGGCTCATGAAGGTAAAACTCTGGTTTTACACTTTTGGGCGTATAATGAGTCTCATATTCCACTGAAGCTTTGCTGACATATCCAGATTCAAGTTTATTTCTATATCCAAATGAAAAACTTTAAGCTACATTGGAGATTAATTAATTAGTTTAATGGATTCTGGATCACATATGGAACTGTACACTCAGAACATGAATAGACAGTTTAAATGTTTTATAAAAATTAATTATAATCTGATGCAATTTTTTCCCAAAACTCATTCATGAACATCTGTTAGGTGTTCTGTGTGAGTAAGGAGGAGTGAATTAAGTACATGCTCAGTATTTTAAAACAAGTAATTTTCCGTACCATCTTAGGAGTCGCTGCTGTTCCTTTCACATTTGTCCAAAAATCCCTGGTCTGGAAATCTGTTAGTAAACCAGCTGAAATCCAGTTGCTTTGATGCATACATATAAATTATGTGAGTATTTTAATTAAATCATGCAGGGCATGGCAGCTAGCTGCCACAGACACAGACAGTGGTCAAAATCCCCTAAGATGAAGCTCATCATATTTATGACTTTTTTAGGGAGAAATTTCAGTAATGTGGCAACACATGGGTTAAAAATGCCTAGAATTTAAAATCTTTAGACAGTAAAATCTTGTGTCTATCCAGTCTGTGTATTTTAATAAAAGGTTGAAGACCACTTACATGGTCTTTGGTCACGTTAATAATCTACGGAACAGATTGCCCATGCTTTTAGGTTCTTTAGCCATCCCTCTGCATAAAGGGGATGATGGGATTTGGTGCTCTCAAACTGGTATCTTGTTTCCAAAGTGTTCCCATATAGGTAATTCAGCATATTTGTTTGAATGCTCTGAGTTTTCCTGCCTATGTAGCATAGCAGGGCTCCTCTCCAGTGGCCTTCATGAAGGAATTTAGGTAAGGCAGAGTGTAGGTTAGAGCAATTCCTTGTGTATTCCGTAGACAGACTTCTTTTAATCTGACTGGGACTGGGAGCCCATGTCATCTAACTAGCAGGAGAAAGGGGTGAATAGAAATTTATTCCCAAATCAAAGTGTGCAGTCAAGTCTGCTTGAAGCAGACTGTAATTCCTCATGCTTGTAAATCTAGTTTTAAGGTCACGAGTATCACTCCAAAATGTGCAGACCCTCATGAAACTGTTGAACTACTCTCTGCCAGTTCAGATTTATTCAGCTTCTTTGAAGGATTTACTTTGTTCTTATAGACCTTCTGTTAGATGACACACTGGGTGTCTCTCTACATGCTTAGGACAGTTTGAGGGAAGTGGAGTTTTAAGTGCTTGTATCTTATTGAGGGCCGAGGCAATACCACTGCCTGAGCCATTAGCAAATCTGGCACTAATTAACAGTAAAACACAGCTTGCACATTTAACTTATGCTTTCATGTTAACTATCTAATGAAGCAGTCCTCTTTACAACAGATTTCTTCGTTGTTGGTTGTAGTAAAAAGAGAATGGTAGTTATCTGAAGTCTTCTGGAGGGAGATGTGTACATCAATTTAGGCAGACTGGAGTTTACTTCTAATTGAAGGATAGGCATAGCAAGGCCCAAATATCAGTATTTGCCTGGCTAAACTCAGTATCTGGCTTCAGTAGGGCAATATTCAATTGTAAAATAACTCCTCCTTTTCTCTTAGCAAGTTAAGTGATACTGTCACAAGCTCGGCATCGTTTACATAGAAGGTATAGATGAAATATTTTATTTTTAGAGATCCAGATTATAAAGTGTTTCTCTTTGTCCATGTTACTCACATGATCTGAAATTTCTTTCAAGCAAATGTCCACCCTCTCATGGAAAGGCACAGCCTGTGTTTTCTATGTTTTTTCATTTTTTCTTGTTTAGGTGTCAAACCCTTCAAGTGTTCCCTCTGTGAGTACGCCACTCGCAGCAAGAGCAACTTGAAAGCCCACATGAATCGTCACAGCACGGAGAAAACACACCTTTGTGATATGTGTGGGAAAAAGTTCAAATCAAAAGGCACTTTGAAGAGCCATAAACTCCTTCATACTGCTGATGGTAAGTGCGTGTTTACTGAATCTGTTTTAGGTCAATAAATATTGGCTGTACTACAGGCCTTATTAACAAATGTTTTTCAGTTGAACACTTAAGTGTGATTTACAGGTTTTGTTTATTCACAGGAGACACTGTTTGGGAAATAATTCAAAGCTTTGCAGAACTTAATTTCTGTGAAAGACAGACAGCTGTCTCTGAAATACTAGATTTTTCTGAAATGTTATGTTGGCTTCATATGCCTTCCTTGTTCTTTCAGAAAATTGTTGATCTCAGTAGAAATTTGAAATTGCCAGTAGTTCTGTGTTTAAGTCTCTTACTATTTCGTTCTGTGAGAATATTATTAGGATCCTGATGCCAAATCCAGCAGCCCAATAGTCACAAGGCCCTGTCCTGGTGTCTAATCAGCCAGTGGCAAACCTGGGCACTGACTCTCTACAGTCTCACATGCAGCACCTCATTTGCCCTGCAATTTTAATATTTCTATGATGATAACTGAAAAAAGCACATCCAGAAAAGTATCACATTTTATATCAAAAGTTAGAGCACAACGATACTTAATTATTCTGTGATTATCAAATGGAAGTACATTATTAGCAGGATAAGTTGTACAGATCTTTATTATGACTTAGTAGCTTGATCTTTGTTACTCGTGCAACTGTGTGAAACCTCATTCCACTTTTTATTGACCATTTCATTTACTGTCTTTTTTGTTTTTTTAATTACATCTTCACAGAAAGCAGACATGGCTCTGTTACATTTTTAGAATATATTTGAAGTTTCTGTGTCCAAGATATTAAGTAATGCTTATGTCTGTGTGTTCAAGTGAAAGAGACAATCCCCTTTACATCAATGTGCTACGTGTTACAGGAAGATCACAGTTACTGTTTTATTACCAAGGTTACTGCAGAAATACTATGACTTAGTAAACCACTTGTTATTCAAAAAGTGCTTTCCAGTATTTTGAAATAACTTGGTCAGTAACAAGTAGGTGTGGCACATGCATCTAAACTTCATGTGCAAGAATCAAGATTTTACTTACCAAATGCAATCCTCAGCTGATTCCTGGCTGGGAGAAGGAGGCAGGTTGTTGTATTTGAATGAAAAGGAAATGTCAAATGTGATCAGTCTATAAAGAAAAATAAAAAGGTCTTTTTCTATGTCCCTGTAAAGAAAATCACTACATGAAGTTTAATTTCAAAACCTTTCTGTTTTGTTTTCACCATCTGGCATGATCAAATAGTGAAATTCAGCAATGAAAGTTGAATTTGTTTTCACCTGTTATTTAGTTATATTTCTTGAACAAAATCTATGTGTGTGTAAGTCATTACTGCAATTCATCTGAAGCTGCTATGAAATTTGGCATTGTTTAAAATAGCACTATAGTTGAGCAGGATCTAGGCATGTCTGGATTGGGTTTAAAAGTATGAAATTAGCTTTAAACATTTAAATCCAGGTAAGGAGCTATGTTCTCTTATAAATTACTGCCAGATCAGGCTGAAACCTTTACTCTAGAGGCATTGTTATTACCAGGAGCCTTCTTTGTCTGGCTTCAAACTCATTATCTTCTGGAGTAACTGTGGTGACTTCTAGTGGAAGGTGTCCAAGCCCATCACAGGGGAGTTGGAGCAAGATGACCTTTAAAGTCCCTTCTAACCCAAACCCAGTCTATGACTTCCTTTTTGATGAACCTCCGTTTTTGACTGGTACAAATAAATCCGAGACTTAGACACTTTTCCCTTGCTTTTCAAGACAAAACAAATTCCAGAACTGTTCCAGGAAATTCCCCATACCTTTGGAAGGTGAGTTTTGCCATTGGCTCCAGTGGAAACAGGATCTCACTGTCCGTGGAGTCTTAAGTAATATTCCTCACTAAGTCCACCCCAACAAACTTTTCATGCATTTCAAACACTTGAAATGTTTGAACTTGAAATGTTGAACTCACTGTAAAAAGAAGAGGATATTTGTCACCACGAATGTGGTTTGGCAGGGGACTTTCAGCCTCTTGAGCAACAGTTTCTCTTTGCCCATTGTCCCTTCCTGTAGTGACAGCACTGAAAAAGTTCTTACCAGCACACACCTAGTGTTCTTCAGTTATTTCACAAATAAGTGAATCTGAAAGATGTTTCACTGTTCATGAGTCTTGTCTTCCTGACTTATGAATCTGAGCAATTTTTGTTCAAATATCACAGCCCTGCAAGGTCAGTTTAAGCAGTGGAATATAAAGTAGTTCTGTGTCTGATTTATGCTTTTCCAGAAGACGGACTTCTCAAGGGTGACATGGTAGAAAGCAATTCTGTAGTCCAGGGTCATTACTGTTTGTGATTAGAAGCAAACCAGAAAGCCTGGTTTCCATCATTTTATTCAGATACCAGAAGGTTCTTCTTAGCCATGTTTTATAGAAACTTTCACACTTAGTATAAAATGCTTGTAACTTTTTTCATCAAGATCTGTAATCTAAAGAAACCCCATTTCTTTGTGATAATGCAGGATATTCTCTATTTTACTTCTGTATTACCTTTTGCTTCTTTTGCTTTTGGAGTAGTTTTTAGCATATCCTTATTGCACATCAGTCAAATACAATTTGCCAGCCATGCCTATTTAATTCAGGAATGAAGTCCTTCTGTATTTAATGCACCTTGTAATTTGGCTGAAGGTAGCAGCCCTGATAGAATCTTACAGGCAAAATAAGGAGAAAGGGAGTATGAAAACCAGAGAATAAAAGGAAGGAAATTATGTTCATTTAAATCATAAGGGAAAAAATAAATTAGTGAGAGAGACTGCTTTGAAGGGAAAATGTATTTGAATCATAGCAATTCAGTGCTTGGCACAGAAATAAATAAAACCATGTGAACATGATCAAACATGGGTGTTTTAAGGATTTCCAAGTGTGCTTTACAAATAGCAAAGTAGCTGTGCCTGCAGCTGTAAAGAATGGATTACTTCCTTTCATTTAGGGTGCACTATAACAATTCTTTTTCTTCTTTCCCAAGTGACTATCCCAGGAGAATCCAGAGTGTTTAATGCTTATAATTTAAAGATTACACTAGAGCCTTTTTTCCTCCCTTACTCTGCTCTTAGCTCTGTTTAACCAAAATTTTGCGGAGTGAGTGCCAGACTTCTTGTATTGTTCATTCTTAGCATTTTGGAATTTATCTTTATGGAGAAATAGAATCAGTCGTTTTCTAACCTTAAATAGAAAAAATTATTTCATTTCCTATTCTCATTTCAGGAAAGCAGTTTAAATGCACAGTGTGTGACTACACAGCTGCCCAGAAACCACAGCTCCTACGACATATGGAGCAACACGTCTCTTTCAAGGTAAGAAAACATACAAATCATGCTTAAAGTTACTAGGAAATACACAGAACTTTAGATAACAGTATTAAAACTGGCATATTTTCCTGTTTGGTGACAATTAATGGTATATGAACATTTTAATATTTTGGAAATTTTGAATTTATATTCAGACTTTTGAGATAGGGTTATTTTGTTCATGACCAACTTCTAATTAGTAGTTTTACTTGACAAAAATACCTGTGTGGTGCAATATGAAACAAGCATTATTTGGTTTGATTGTCAGTCCTTGAGAGAGTGGATCTAATATGTACCTTAAAATATCCTAGGGAGGTATGAAAGCAAATGCCCTATATCAGTGTTCATTTCCCACCTTAATTTTCCCCGAAGTTTGCCGGTCTGTTGTACTAAAGATGAGTTCATATACTTGAAGAAAATTGAAGAAATTAATTTTAAAACACCCCATTTATCTGAAACATGCATTGGAAAGAGTTTTGAAAATTGTTAATGTTTCTATGAAGTATTGAGATTAGAGATACAGTTTGTTTTAATTAATGGTAGTATGGTTTTATTTCTAAATTTCACATTGGTTCTCAGCATGATAGGTCTTAATGTAATGTACTGTCAAATGTTATATTCAGTAAATAGGAATTTTACTAGCTTCTTTTCCAGAAAAGACAGTATTTTGTATTTAAGGAAATGTTCATTTTAATGTGAGGCTTTATCTTGACAATGGGCATATTTCTTACTGAAAACATCATACCATTTTCATATGTAACATCTTTCATTATCTAAAAGATCATTGTACTTCTACAAAGAGTACACTGCAGGCATTCTTAACAAGTGCCATAAGGCAGAAAGGCAAGCAGTCTTTTCAATGATGATTTAAGTTTTGGAAGACAAAACAAGTCATCTAAAGAGATGATACATTTTGAACAAATAATTTTTCTTCCTTAAGTATCTGGTTTTGCTCCAGACTCACATTTGTAAAGGATTTTTTGTAAATGAAAATACATAATTTTCCTTTTCTGGTGGCTGAAGTGATGAAGGTACTCATAGTGCAGTTCTTGAAATGTAGCTGGTTCTGAGCTCAGGATCTGCCTGCGCATAAGTGTGGCAATTCAAGACATTGTCAAGAGAAGTGACCACGGGATTAGATCAATCCAGGAGTATTTGTGTAAAAATACAAAAAAAGTTTGCCTCCTCCTAGGACAGTTGTTTGCATGCTTGTGAGACTCAGAGAAATGCCACTACTTATGTGACCTAAGTATCCTTTAATCCCTCATGTTTCCCAGCTCCATGAATTTGCAATCCTGCTGTCCAATAGCAGGTAACATGCATGACTTGCACAAGGGTGTGCTGCAAGAACACAGCAGTCTGTCTGGAGCACTTTCTTTAAAGATTGACAGTTTCAGCAGTAGGAAGAGAGTACCCATTTCTGAAGTATTGAGTAGCTGAATGTTACAGTACCCTCTGAAGTGTAAGGTTAAGGGAGTCTGAACATCACTTTTCTTCCTTACTTTTGCTGTTTGGAGCCTGAAGGAAGATCATGAGCAATGAGCTTAGGAGAGTGTTCTAATCAATGTACCCTGACTGCAGACATTTCTCTGCTTTAAATTCAGCTCCTAGATGAACTTTTCTGTACCAGCCATTTTCTGCTGAGCAGCTTTAGGTGGGGCTGCTGTGCATGAGACATTTTGGATCCCATTCTCAGGTACTTGACTTTTCCCTGAGGACTTTGGTCAATGTCTGCATGCTTTTCTAGGACCTAATGGTTGTGTCAGTCTTCCTATAACTGTGATATATCTCAGTCAGAAAGTTATTCACAAGGGTTAACTTTAGGCTCAAATGTTTGTTTTTGTCATTTTTTTTCTTTAGGAATTTGTCTCCCTGTCAGTTGAAGAGAGACATGTGTTCTTAAAAAATTAATTAATTTAGTTGCCAACATTAGCTCACCAAATGGTCATAGAATTGCAAATTCCAGGTAAAGGGAAAGGGCAAAAGAAAGAAAAAAGGAAAAGAAAGGGAGAACTGTTAAATTAGATTGGCTGTACAATCATGTTGTAGTTTCAGTTATTTTAGTTGCCTTGCTCCCCTTTTTCAAACCAAAGCTCACAGCAGCTGAGTAATTTCATAGTAGAGAATCTCCACGTGGTCAGACCTGTTATCATCAATTATGAAAACACACAATTTACTGAATTGCAAAAACTGGGTAATAATCTTATAATATTGAGAAAACTTGTTGTCTTACACATAGTAAAAAGTACCAAATTTAGGTAATGTTTTCTTACACCTTCCATTTATGTTGAATTTTGGAGGGTCTTCTTGAAAGATGCCTAAGCCAGAAATGGACATAGTTTCTTGGGATCCAAATATTGCAGCTTAGACCTGTATCCTGAAGAGGTGAGGAAATACAGTCCAACATTTTCCTTTTTGCTCCCAGCCCTTCCGCTGTGCACACTGCCACTATTCCTGCAATATCTCTGGTTCCCTGAAGAGGCATTACAACAGGAAGCATCCTAATGAAGAGTATGTCAATGCAGGGTCTGGGGAGCCTGCAGCTGAAGCCCTTATCCAACAAGGTACATCTCCACCATATAAGATTTGTTATATTTTTTTGCTGAAGCAAACTTGGTGTGAAGATAAACTTTTGTGCAATTTGTGTTCCTCAGTTTATTGGGTGTTTCATGATAAATTGTTATTCCTTTTTAGTAATTCTGAAGTGGCCACCTTTTACCCTTCACTCAGTGTCCTTTGTTCTTGGTTGTTAAGGGTGTGTGAACCAAAGTTTTGTTTGACCTTGCCTGTGCTATTTGTCATTGCATACATTTATCATTTACTTTTGTTTGTCTCTTTCTGTAAGTAAAGTATGACTGTCTGTTGAAATGAATGATAAATTTCTCCAATTCTGCTGATAAATTTCTGTGACAATTCTGCAAGGTTGAACTGGAGGTAAGGTTGAGCAAACATAAGGAAAGAGACTGAAGAGTAAATAGCAGCAAATTATTCCCCCACTAGAAAAATCTGGGGTAAAAGGAGAGTACAGGTAAAACAGGTTAGGAATTGTTATGTTCAGAATCTTGTTTATGGGCAAAGGAAGCACACCTTGTCTGTGTAAGGAAGCCAAAAATTTATTTGTAGTATAACAGAAATCTTAACAGTCTGATTTAAGATTTGTCTGACTCACATAATTAGTTTTGCTGTTACACACTGGGTAGATGAACCAAAGCAAAACAACTGATTATGCAGTCAGGTATGTTTTTGGGTGTAAAGTTCCTTCAGTTCTAGTGCCTGGTGTGGGCAATATTGAGCAAGAAGAGGGGAAAACCAGATTAAATAGTAAAGTATGTTATTAAAAAATATTTTAATTCTTGGTAAAATTAAGTTTTCTTCTTTGTTACCCATAATTTTAGAAAGTGTCTATTCCCTATTTTTTAATAGAAACTACAAATAGTTTCATAATATCTTTTGGAATCTTCAGTTTCTGATTTTGTTGAAGAGGAATAGAGACCAAAATAATGCTGTTGTATTAGATAATGAATTAAATATAATGTTTCTAAGGTTACATTATTTCTAAATGCTATTTCAAAATAATTTATCTAATGCATAACATTTATCTATTGAAGGCATTAATCCGTGCTAAAATATTGAAATCATGACATAGAGAAAGATAATTCAATCTGAGACTCTCCTTTTAAATTTGCTCTATAAGGGGAAAAAGTGTAACTACAACAAGTAATGAGTCTGTGTTGTTTTTATATGACATTTCTTTGTTTCCTTTTTGTCAGAAAAAAATTAAAAGTAAATATCTATAAATTTCAGGGTAGGAATATACAGTATAATTTTACAATTATTTTCACAGACAGTTCAAGTCCATGGGGAACCTGCAGTTGTTTTATGGAAGCAATATTTGCTTGGTCAGTACTCAGAGCCTCTATTTTGTGGTCACCCAGATGAAGGAAGAACTGTGCATTAGGGGGAGCTTTGTTTAACTTTCCAAATATCTGAGCACTGAGAGGATTTATTTGTCTGTAGCCACTCTTAGGAATAGATACCAGAGAATAAATTATCTTAGTATAAATTAGAGATCATACTTGCAATGTTTTGAACAAATAAAATTAGTCATGTGCTGATTAGGCTTTGCCTTTGGGAGCCAGATAAATGCACTGCTGAAAATAATTCTTTTCCACTGAAACAAAAGAACTGTAAGGTTGTTGAGATGCTAGAGTAGCCTTAAAATGGAGACATTAGAATGAGATGAGAGAGAAGAGCCTTTAACTTTTTCTGTGGTGGATATCCACTTTCCACCACACTGGAACATTGGACATTGATTAACAGGATGAAATTTAACACGTTTGAATGTCAGATTCTGCCCCTAGGATGGAGTAGTGCCTGGCACAGGTCTAAGTGGGGAGATCAGCTCTGCACACAGGGATCTGGGGGTGCAGGTTGGCAGCAGCTCTCCAGGAGCCAGCAGTGAGCCCTGGCAGGCCTGAGGGCAAACCCCACCCTGGGATGCATCAAACACAGCACAGCCAGCCAGGAAAAAGAGAGGATTATCCTGCTGTGCTCAGTGTTGGAGCCCTGAGCAGGGCTGGGACCCACCAGGTGAGGATGTGAAGGTTCATGACTGTATCCAGAGGGAAACAAAGCTGGTGACAGGGCTGGAAGTCATGTCCTGTGAGGAGCAGCTGAGAGGTCTGGGCTTGTCTGGTTTGGAGAAGAGGAGGCTGAGGGGTGACCTCATTGCTCTCTAACAGCTTCCTGAGGGGGGAAGAGGAGAGGGAGGTGCTGAGCTCTTCTCCCTGGGATCCAGTGGTAGGACACATTGGAATGGTTCAAAACTGTGCCTGGGCATTAGGAAGCATTCCTCTGCAGAGAAGTTGATCTAACACTGGAACAGCCGTCCCAGAGAGGTGATCGAGGCCCCAAGGCTGTCAGTGTTTCAAGGGCATTTGGGCAATGCCCTTAACAACAGCTTTAACTTTTGGTCCTCCCTCAATCGGTCAGGCAGTTGGACTAGATGGTCCTTGTAGGTCCCCTCCAGCTGGGAGAGCCTATTCTGTTCTTTCCATCTCTGACTTTTCACCCTTCTTTCTCTTCCCCTCCTTACACAGCATTTATATTTCCTGTGCTGACATTAGTGCTGTATCTGTTTTCCACATTCACCTGTGGAAAAGTCAGGCATTTTAGAGCAGTAATGGAGCATCAAATCCATGTAGCAGCTATGAAGTCAGTGTCTCTTCTCAGGGCTCTGTAATGAAGAAAGCTGTATTAATAGGTGCAATTTTCCCACGTGCAGCTTCCTTTGCCAACTCAATTTCCTGCTCTGTGATGCATCAGATGGATCTTGCACCTGGGCTCCAAATAAGACCAGAGATTCCTTATCATGCTATAGAAACATCAGTTTTTCTCAGTGTTTTGGTATCTCACTGGGGGAAGAATTGTTCCTTGTGGGAGACATTTGCATTTGGAGGTGATAAACATGAATCCTGTTGAAGTTAATAAAAGTTTTCCTGATTTGCAAATCAGAAGATCTTCTGTATTTGGTTCACACAGCACAAGCAGATTACTGTGGACACATTATGCAGTATGACAAGTCCTGTTTGTCGTATTTGTCATATATGACACCTGAGTGTCATGCAAGGTAACAGAGATTCTTTACTGTGAGGTACTGAAACAAGTTACCCAGAGAAATTGTGGATGCCCCGTGCCTGGAAGTGTTCAAGGCCAGGTTGGATGGGGCCCTGAGCAACCTGTTCTAATGGAAGGTGTTGCTGCCAACTGGCAGGGGGTTTGGAACAGGATGATCTTTAAGGTCCCTTCCAACCCAAACCTTTTGATGATTCTGTGTGTTTCTGAGCTGTTTGAGCCAGAAGTTGCACCTTGCTGTCTGACTAGCTTCTATTTAGTTTCAATTTACTGTATTCATAGATCTGAAAAGCAATTTTGGAAAATTATTCATGTATTCATGTGAAGGAAGAAGACCTTTCAGACCTGATATTAAACAAATCCTTTGAAATGAAAGGACTATAGATGAAAAGGAAAAGGAGGGAGTACCAGCAAGCAAAAAAGGCTTGGAAAGAAAATGAGAGGGGAAAGTAACAAAGATTATTATCTAATAAAAGCTGTCTATATCTATTTGTATTGTATTCTGCTTGTTCAAAGTTACCCACTGAGCCCAGAGTGAATTGCCTCACACTTGCTCATCTCCTCTACTCTCAGTTGGTTTTTGACTGCATTGCAGGCACTGCAAATAATCTTAATTGGAAATATTAATATGAATGTAGACTGCTGGACTGTACTCAAGATTCCTAGAATGAGCTTATAAATAAATGAATGATTCATAGAAGAGGGAATGTGTTCATTTGAGCAAATGCATTGCCAAGGATAGACAGCAGTATTTAATTTCTGGGCTTGTGTTAGAAATTGGAATCACCCAGGATCAGAGAAATGCTTGGGATTTTGCAGGGTGTGTGTGTGTTTCTTTGTTTAAGTAGAAGTCTATGATCTGACATTTATTTTAGTATTATAAAGTAATAAAGGAAAATAAATACCGTAAGAGTTTGATGTATTCTGCAAAGGCAACAAGAGTATTATGCATTACCCACTAGTTTTTCTGCAAGGCTCTGCCTGTGTGCACATTTGATGCCGTTTTTTTAGTTCCATTTGCTTTGTGCTGGGCAAATCACATACAATTTTTTCTTTTCTCCTCACTGATCCTCCCTCCCATCCATAAATATTTTGTTTACATTTCTGAGAGACAGATTTTCATTTGTGTTTGTGCAGCTACTTGTGCAGGCCATAGGTGAGGATCCAGTTGTGGCCTCAGCGTTCTGTTCCACAGCTGTCATCACAGGCTTTCTTTGGACAGAAAATAAGAGTTGTCTTATGGAGATTTTAGGCCAATAAATAAACTGGAGAGCACGTGTCAATGGAAGAAAGTTGTGGAGCTATGTACGATCTGCCTGCAGTATTTTGTTACAAACATCAGTTTTGTTATTGAAAGTAGTAAAGGCGTGTAATTCATCAACTTTCTCTGTGTGTTACCCATTATTTTAAAGAATTATCTAGAAATTAATTTTTCTGAGCTATCACATCAAGTCACTGATATGGAGTTCCTAATTATGTGTTACCAGTTCAATTCTATGCTTCTATTACTTGTTATTTAATTAAAGTCAAAATGACAAAAGTTACAGAATTAATTTACCTGGTGTGTTGTTATAATAGTTTTGATATCAAGGTAATGCAGAAAAGTGTTCACTGTTTCACAGCAATGAATTTTTCCTAATACTACAGATGGGTGTGAAATTATTGTGTAATTTCATTTTATGTAACTGATCATGTCATTGTTCTAATCTGAACTTTTTGAGTTTCCCTTGATAGTGAAACTATTTCAGAGTTGTTTAGGGATGGAATCTGCTCTAACAGTGAAGTTTGCTAAAGACTTAGAGAGCAAAGAGGGAGGTTTGTGTAGCAACAGGTGTCAGTGAATCCCCTAGAGACTGGGTGTAGTTATATTCTGTTTTACCAAAATAAAAAGTTTATTTCTTTTCACCTGGTAGGATACCATATGGTAGGTTTCCATTAATGAAAAATTGTATGTTTTTTCTAATCACCTTGTTCATAAAAGGCTGTGCAACCAGGTCTTGGCTAATAACCAGCTTCTGTGACTCTATTTGAAGCATTTGGACTTGATGAGTAAGAATCATCTTTTGCCACAATGATGTGGAGTCAGCCATGCGGTAGCACAGTTCCTGCAGTGGCTTAAGGCACTTCCCCAGCCATTAGATTTGTTAGAGTGAATTCTGGTCACCTAATGCAACAATTTATCACATGCAGGTTTTTCTTGTTCTCTTTAGTCAATAGAGGGAAAAAGGAGAAATACTTATTTGCATAATTACAAGCAGCTGAGAGCTGACATTTGACCAAATTACTTTCATAAGAAAAGAAGTAAAAGCTGTTTAATCTACTGTAGAAAATTGGATTCTCGTGATTTCGTCATGCTCAGTTTTTTACCTGTAATGCTGCACACTCACACAGTAAACATTGTGCTAACTTCATGCTATGCATCATTTTGTAGACAGAAAACTTTATTTACAGTTTGCATGTTAACATAAAACTCAAGAGCAAAGATATTCAGGTGAAGAGGATGTTACTTTGTTAGCTCTTCCTACTTTACTTTGCTAATGTACAAATAAAAAGAACAAAGTTTGAAACTTGAGAAAACTGGAACAGCTGTCTTAGAGAAGATATATTTTAAAAAAATATTAAAGTGTGCCACTGATGTATATGTTAAATATTAACGTACTTCGTGTTGGACAAATGGCTACAGGAAAACAATTTACAGTTACATGGCTTGATTGAGATTGGGTCAAGTTAAACAGGTTGTTACTGCCTTGAAAAAGAATTTATATGAAAATAACTCAGGGAGTTTATTTGTGTTTCCTTATAGGTGGCATTAAATGTCCTGTTTGCAGCTTTGTGTATGGTACAAAATGGGAGTTCAACAGACATCTTAAAAACAAGCATGGAATGAAGTTAGTGGAGAATGATGGAGAGACCAAATGGGAGGTAAAGCAAAATAAAAATGGCTTTGACCCTAAGTTTTTTTTTTTTAAATTCTGGGGAGAAAAGTAAGGATAAAAATAAGAAGTGTACAAAAATGTGGTTTTGACTTTATATAAGATCAGAAGATCGTGTGATCTTATCTTTGTTTGAATGCATACCTTGCTATGTCTGTTAAATTTTAATATATGGTAGGGTTAGCAATCTTGTAAATGCTTATTTTTGCATTTTAGGCTTCCAGTCCTCTATTTGCAGCAGAAAGGGTGAAAGCTTCAGCAAAAAAATGTGAAATTGAAAAACTTGCTGCATTTTGTCATGTGCTGAATATTCTGTGGTGTTAACTGAAAGATGAGCAAAGCTGCAGAAAAAAGCTTACACCTTAGTCCAGAGTAGGCTAGAATCTAGAAAATGGAATTTTTTAATTGATCAGCTGAAAAAATGATAGTGTTATGCAGAGTAAGTCCTCTATGATATGTTCTGTGTTTTCAGCTTCAATCCTGCAGATTCAGAGTGAATGGGAAAACTAGATTTAGACACTTTTATTAAAAGGTTATGGTTGGCCAGCTGAGTGTCTTCCACTACCCTAGCAGGCTGATTTTTAAGTCCACTGAGAGGAAAAAGCCAGGAGTCAACTGCAGTTGGCTGACCCCCACAGTTTCAGACCTCTTCTGCTAAATTTCAGTCTGGCCCCCATCACAAATCTAATGCCTGATTTGAAAGAGCTGACCTGCAGACCTTGTCTAACAGTTATTGAGTATCCACACACAGAAGGATAAGTCCTTGAAAAACACTGGAGTAGGTTCTATTTGCACAGCTGTTTAAAGAAGAGGGGACTAGCATTTTAAAATGTAGCCCTTCAAAGTCTTGTATCCATATTCCAAATGATTCTCTGTACACTTTCCCAGCAGATGCCCAAAGCTGAAAAAATTAGAGAGCATCCTGGATGCAAAAATGTCTCTGTTGCTGAACTGGCTATAAAGAAAGAGTCCCATCAGAGCAGGAATGCAGATTGACAGCTTGTCTTGGAAAAAACATAGCGTATAGAAAGGATAACTTTTCTGAAACAAAATGCCATTTTTTTCAAGCTTCTGAGGTGTTTTAGCAGATCTGCATTATAAATTCATTTTGCTCAGAAGTTCTTTGCTGAACCCTGATGTAGTAGAAGTCTGTTGTTAGTTCTAAAATAACTGTGCAACAAAAATAAGTTCAGCATAACTTAACATCCTTAAAACCACTTTTGAAGTAGAATCTAGAAGAACACCGTGGGATGGTCATCCCAACTCCTATATTATACTCTTCCCGAATTCTGTTTCACCCAGTATAGCTCTTGTTACAATATTTGTTGTCCAAACTCATTCCTTATTGTTGTTTAAATCACTGAAATGAGATTATTCATGCCTTGACTGGGTTTTGTTTCCAAGTTAACTGCTGAAGTTGCTGAAGAAGCATCCACTCAGTATCTCCATATCACAGAGGCTGGAGAAGATGTTCAAGGCACTCAAGCTGCTGTAGCTGCATTACAGAACCTTAGATACACTTCTGAGAACAGTAAGTTACCTATTCCTAGGTTGGAGCACAAATACACCTTTTTTTCCAAAATATCTTATTCTTTTCAGTGTACTGGGCAATATATGATCTCCTGTGATCTCCTATTAAAAATTATGAAATTAGTCATCCAGAACTTCTGGGGGGTGTTGTATTTTCTCTAAGTATAAATGAGAAATTATAATTCATTATGAATTTCTATCTCCTGAAGTCATTAATACTTATCACTGCCTGTTTTGCACGTTATTATTCTCTGTGTGGAATTCCCTGCCTATATTATTAAATACACTGTGAAATTAACTATCTCTGCAGAGTAGATGGTGTGTATCTAATGGCAATTCTCTGGCTATTATTTTTCCCCCTCTCTGGCTTTAGTCAGCAGGACTGCAGGAGCGACATGGTGGAATAGCTCATTTACCACGTTCCCAAGACAGCACTAACAATCTCAGTTCTGGTGGTATACAAAGCTAAGTGAGCTCTTCTCTATCAGGTTGAGGAGGAAAAGAGTAGCATTAGATAATGTCTGCTAAGTTGGAAGTAACAAAAGCTGGAAGAAAAAATGCCCACATTTCTGAGAGTGTTAAAACAGAGACTATAGTAGATGTTCTTTTGAGTGTTTTGAAATGCATAAAAATAAATGCCCTGGGTATCAGAAGACAACATTTTACAATTGTTTACCATTGTGGTCTTTATAGTTCACAATACAGATACATGTCAAAAACTTTTACGGATTTTCCAAGCATGTTGCAATTTAATTACATTACTACCAATTTCGGTGTATTATATTAATGAGTTCAAATTCTGAATGAGTGAAAACTTAGTGAGAACTTTTCTTTAACTTTCATATATCTAAAATAAAATAAACATTGTCATGGTAGGTACTGTACATAGCAGTTTTTATTTTAAGCTTGAGACAATGGTTTTCTGAGTAATCTTATATTTAGAGCATCCAACTTCAGATACTCTTCCAGCATACTCACTCTTAGAATGAAAAAGGTAGTATCTTGTCTAAAGGCAGTTTTATAGTAACCCACCCCCCCCAAAAAAAAGCAAATATTTTTCAGTACTCAGATACACTTTTTTCTTTCATAAATAACAAAATATAACTACTTTCTATTTGAAATTAAATTATCTGACCTAGACTACTATCACAGTATCAACCTCAGTTTGAAAGAATTAAACTGAAGAAATTAGACTTACTCTTTCTGCTGTCTCTTTTCTAAATCTCTAACAGTGATTAAAGCAAACATAAGGCAGCTTTACATGACCCTGGCAGTTTCTTTCTCTGTCTGACATCTGCCTCATGCTGGCAATGGGCATGTGGGAATGGTGGGCCATTGGTGGGAATTTGTATTCCTGCACAACAAAAAACATTTTTCTGCATTCAAGTCTTTCACACTTTGTGAGAAGTCAGAGTACAACTATATGTGGGTTTTGTTTGTTTTTTTTGTAAACCTCCCTTTCCTTTGGCAGGGCTACACACATCAGAGGATTTTTTTAAATGGACAGACGTGTTCTGATCCAGTGTTTATAAAATTTTAAGTACGAGCTTTGCCAAGCAATTAACTTTTCCCTTCAGCATGTTTAGTTATAAAACTACTTCTTTTAGGTTGAGGGGTATTGCAAAGGACCAGGCAGATGGTAAACACAGGTTTCTAAAATACCAAATGGCTGTTATGGTTATAGGTATACAGGTAGGTTCTGTGTAAGGTGAATGTCTGGTAAACACACATTTGGATTTGTAAAGCCTTGCAGCTTCCTAATTTGCAGTCACTGCTATGAGTTGTGGTTGTTGTTTCTTTATTCAATGTATTCTTTTAGATCTCTTTTAAATAGGCATGGAAATGATCTTCACTTGCTGATTCATGCATTCCCTGGGCAGGTTTGTTTTGTGAATACTTCCCACATGTCATCTATGAATACTGCCATAGATCTGTTACTAACTAAAGTGTCACATTTTTGAGCCTTTTGAATTGTACCAGCAGTGTTGCGAGTCAAGGCTGTGCTACTTAGATTCACATAGCCTCAGAACTGTCCTACTGTGATGATCTTACGGCTGCTGTCTTTCTGATAAGGTGAAAGACTGGATCCAACAGCTGTGAACATCCTGCAGCAGATCATTGAGTTGGGTTCGGAATCCCACGATGCCACTGCAGTGGCTTCTGTCGTTACCATGGCACCTGGCACGGTGACAGTGGTGAAGCAGGTAAGAGCTCTTTTCTTCTCTAAACCAGCTATATTTAATTTTCATATATTTATTGTGAAATGGGGTTACTTTGCAAGGGAAAAATTTTAAATGATCATTCAAAACACATACAGAATTTTTCCTAAAGTAACTTTTCACTGGGTGTTGTGTGTATGTGTCTTTACATGCCCACAGGTGTAACATGTTTGTACATATGTACACATATATCTTTATACATCTAAAAATGCATGTATTTTGTATGTATATAAAATATGAATTAATAAATACACATATTTTTATGTGGGTATGTGTGTGAAAATACAGCTTTTTTCTAGCAGGTGTTTTCAGGCTCTATAAAATAATATATTTTGTGCAGACATTTAATACCATTTTCATATAAAAGACTCAGGTGGTCCTTGGCACAGCAAACTAAAGGAAATAATTTTCAGTTTGAAATTGTTGGCTTCAAACATCAAGACTTTTGCTCAGTATTTCCTCCTCACAGGTGTCTGCTAACTTCATTGCTGCCATTTTTCGTTGTCCTCACAGTGTTCTCTAAACTCTTGTTATTCCTTCTTCTTCATCACAGCTCTTTGCTTATCCCTTTCCCCACTGATTCACTGGGGTCTCTGCACTCAATGTGGTTGACAGGTGAGGCAAGGAAAGCACATGAGAAGTTTTAACTTGCCAAAGAGTTTAAGTAACTCCTTCTATTTGAATGTGCCAGAACTCTGATGATTCTGAGCGCTAAAACTAACTTCTGAGTTCAGCATTTTTGTAGTGTTTTGAACATTGAGTTCATGAGAGCTCCATAGAAGTGTGAAGTTCATGGTCTCTGAAGTGCTTGCATCATTGCTAAGCATGCTGCCCAAATGTCACAAAAACAAGGCAGAATTTGAAGACAGAACATTTTCAGATGTTCCTTTGCAATACTTAACAGGTATTTTGACTAGAAACTATATAAGAGTTTAGGGGGTTTTTTGTAGAATATCACACCCAAATTTGAAAACTAAATTCAGTCATTAAAGAGAAGAGACAGTGTGGTCCAATTATGTACAATTTTTATAGTATAGCCACTACCAACATGCATGCCATGCTACAGAGATGACCTCTTTGGGAGTTGAATGCAGTATTAGCAATTTGTGTTTGTCACTATTACTGAAATCAGTTCTTCCTGAAAGAAAATCATCTTTTGAGGCTCTTGTACTAAAGGTGTAGGAGAAGGTGGCTGCTGAAGTACAGCTGCCAAGAGAATGTTTTGATATTTGAATGTTAAACTTTAAATATACAGGAGTTAACTCTGTATAGTCATCATAAAATCTATTAACTTCCTTATTGGACCCTCTGAGTTTACTGGTAGCTTTTTCTAAGTAAATAGTTATATTCCGAATTAGTTTTCTTCTTCACTTTTAAATCCACATTTCTAGCCTTTTGAGTTTGCAGACTGCTAAGCCTTAGCTACTTCTTTTTCCTTGTATACATCTGTGACTCTCACTGGTCTGATATCAAACTGTTACAAGCCCCACTCCTATATCAAATGAAATACTGAACTCTCAGAGCACAGAATCTCTTTGCTGCTTTTCTTATGTCCCCTTTTCCCCTCCCTTTAGTGTCTTTTAATGTATAACAGCTTTTACCTTCCTAAAATTTTTCTTTTATCTTTTTTTGTTCTTTTAATTTTCTGTAGAAATCAGTGTTTTATCATACTCCAGTTTGTTATGCAGCTGTAGTTACTTTCCATCTCTTGTCTTCCCACCAGAAAATTGCTCCAGAGTTACAGGCACACCCATTTTTAATCTGAGGAAAGAAGTCTTTAAATGTTATTAACTTGACTTTAATCCTCCCCATTAGAAACTGTCAGGTTTTTTCTTCACTACTGAGTTGCTTTCGGTGCGATATCCCTCATTTGTACCTAGGGCTTGGTTGAGTTTTAATTATCGTAGGTTCCTAATTGTTAACCTTGAAGTGCCCTTTAGACATGTTCAGATTTCACTTCTCTACTGGAAAATATATTCCACACTTTCTTCTGTGACCTTCAGCTTCTCTTGTGGATTGTGAAACAAAGAATTCATTCAGGATGTCAGCAATATATTGACATCATCTGTCACTGAATTTCCACTCCTGTTCTTTAATGGCCTCACTGAGTCCTTGCTTAGCAGCTTGGGTCCTTTTTTTTTCCCCCTTAACAACATTTATTGTAGTTATCCTGATTTTTATGCTGTTTGTTTTTTTTCTTTTTCTCTAAGGACATGCATTATCCATTTTTTATATCAGTTCTTGCTTTCATATCTCATTTTTAGCTAGCCCTTGCAAGCTCCCTTCATATTTCTCTATTTACACCAAGAAATTTCTTGTAAATTCTAGATTACTAGTATGTTTTAAAAGGACTTTTTTTTTTTTTTGCTGTAAATGTTACACTATAGTGTTCCTATTTTTGTCTCCTCTTTCCTCCCTGGAAATTTCTTCCTCCCACTGCTGTCCTCATCCTTACTTTTCACTCAAAAAAAGTGCCATTTACACTTAATCCTTAAAATCATGTATGAATCCAGCTGTATCTGTCAGTAATGCTGCCATCCTCATGCCTTAGCTCTTCCTTAACCTGTGTGCTCACATACCTTTGGTGTGCTGTGCTTGTAGAGTTTCAGGTTAATGCAAGAATTTTGCCTCCAGAAACAAACTCTGTCTTTATCCCTAAGTCCTCTTCAGCATCTTGGAAAATATCTGGTGTATTAATTAGGCATAACCGATAAAATTTTTAAATTGTTTTCTGCTAGGTCACAGGACATAAAGGATACCATGTTTGAGGGGCTCTTCTATTAAATTATTGTTCTGCTTGTAGTCTTACTGCAAGTATCCTAAATTATAAGTACACATTATAATGGAGGTGAAATCAAGATCGGATAGTCTCTTCACCTCTCACAGCTCCTGAATTGCATGTTGAGAAAAAAATTTCAGTTCTGACTTAGGAAACTTCATATTTCTTGTTTATATGGATGATTATATAAAGAAAAGGCATTGACAACATAGCAGTAAAATTCCAGCCAGAATTGGGATTCAACTTACGATTTGAAGCCCCAAAAATGCGAAGTTAACCCTGCTTAGCCTGTATTATGCTTGGTAAATAGGAATCATTGTTGGCTCTGTTAGTGTGACATGTATGGGACCTTTCCAAGGTTGTGTCTAGAGCCTGGAATTATTTTATCTTAATCTTGCCTGTGAGTCAGTATACTAATCTGTCATCAAAGTTAAATTTTTTCTAATTTGGGATAAGTCCAGTTGTGTGAGCTCTGAAAATATGCAGCTGCTGAGGAATGTAATATACACCAAATGCCTGAGGAAAAAAAAAGCTAATAATGTGAAGTTTTACCAATATGATCAGAGACTGGCGAAAATCCCCTTTAAAGCTTTGATCACAGCATGGCAGGAGAAGTCCATCCTTGTTCAGTTCCAGGGATCCAGTCTGGATGTCTTTGTAAAAGAACTAATGAAGATATTTCTTCATAGCATGACATTTGAGTTGTTCTGCTCTGCTTAAACACCAAAAAAGTAACAAGGTGGGGAAAAGGAGAGAGGAAAGAGTGCTAAGTTTGAAGAATAACTAGGAAAGAGGCTAATAAATGCTTAGAAATGCCGGGAAATACTCATTGTAGTGGATGGTGAATACAGACAAGAGACTGGGGAGAAAGGAGTTTTGTGGGAACAGCACTTAGGAAGGTGGAGGGACTGGAAGGGTAAAGCAAGACACTTTCTTTTCTGCACATTCAACTCTCTGTGTCCTGTTGCAGATGTACTTTTGCCCTTGTGCCGTAGGGTGGAGATTGATTCATTTGGTTCTTTGTTTATTTTGCTAGAAGAGGCTGTTCAATCCATTATTTATAGGGGTGGACTATTTTCCTGGCTCACATGCCAAACATAAGGCAGGATTGGAGGATGAGCAGTCAGGCCAGTATCACAGACAC
Source organism: Oreocharis arfaki (assembly GCA_013398015.1). NCBI lineage: Eukaryota > Metazoa > Chordata > Aves > Passeriformes > Paramythiidae > Oreocharis > Oreocharis arfaki. The sequence goes on from VZRR01012420.1 coordinate 239,376, forward strand.
CCTCAGTTTACAGTCTCTGCAGGCCTGTGTTCAATGACTTGTTTCTCACACAAAATCTGTGTGTTAACTAGAACAGAGATAGTGTTTATTTAGAAACTGCCTTAATATGTAGTTGTTTCTTTGAGGTAGAATGTACATCAAATAAGGATATCAATTGTTCCATTAAAAAATTGTTTCAAGTTAAACTGAGTTTCTTGAGAGGAAACATTACCCTCAGGCATGAACACCCCTGATATCTTATTTTTTGAGAGGAGATTCTTTTAGTGTGTAGTGCTGTAAGTTAGTCGCCAGGGAAACAATATCCAAAGAGCATATTCTTGGTTTCACAATAGATGAAGAACATCCTTGCAAGCTGAGTTCCTGAATCCCTTGCTGCACTGACCAGAACATCAGAAGTGTTTCCTCTTCTTGGTCTATTTACCTTTGAGTTGTTTGTCTTCCATTTCCAGTGTTTGTTAGCAGGAATGTGTAATGGTAGCAAGATACTTTCTTGTTTAATTCATTTATTTTTCATAAAAGCGGTTTATTATTTGTACCAGATCTCTTTGATGTGTGGTTCTTTGTCCAAATATGAGTTTTTCTTTTTGCATCAAATTTCTGAACCAGAGCAGTAGCATTCTGGATTCCAAACCAAAGCTCTACATTGGTATGCACTATAGTAACCAGTTGAATTTGGTTGCATGTTATCTGCTTTTCAGTGTTTTTTTTTTTTTTTTTTTTATTTTGGTAGTGATGAGCAAATTTGCTGGTAATTTGCTATTTTTAAGCCTGTGATACTGTATTGGGTTTTTGTGCTCTAGAGCCATCCCTTTGAGCTCACTCTGAAGATGGCTGAGAAGTTTGTGTTAATCACTAGTCATTATTATTAATCACTAAAGTGATTATATCAGCCTTTCTGCACCATTGTTCATCAGTAGTCCACTTTATTTTTCAACCCTATGGGATGCCTTTCCTATTGTTCAAGCCAGAGAGCTGATGTCCTCCTCGGGAACATTCCTGGGCCTTGCCTGCAGGTGAATGCCTAAATGGTGCCAATTTGTTCTGAATGATGACTCCTGTATGGTTTCTCATTTCAACCTTTTAGCTACAGTGGTTGTCCAAGCCATTATTTTATGCTACAGTTAACTCTGATAATCTTTTTTCTGACATTCACAGTTTATGTTTTGTCTCTTGTATTCTTTTAGAAAAAACTCCAAGATTACTTTCTCTCCTCTTCTTGGCATTGCCCTTTCTTATCCTGTTTACTTGGTGTTCCTTTTTTTGCCACATCAAACAAAATCTTGTTTTCCTTTCCTAGCTTTTTTTATACTCCTTTCTGACTTAGAGTCCCATTTCTCATTAGCTGTAAAGATTTTGGCTCCTATCTTTGCTCAGTCCACAAAGATTTAAATGCTCATTACTTTTTTCAAACAAGTTTCTTAATGCCTTCTTCCATATTGTGCTTAGTTATGTGTTTTTTTAATGAGGATCAATTTGTACCTCATTGTCTTCTCTCAATTGCTTGTCAAAAATATGATGACAGAAATTATCTGTGGATAGACTGTTGTATATTGATACTAATGCCTGTCACACAGAGCTGCCACTGTCTCAGTTGCATTTTACTCTCTCACCACCTTTTCTGTGTCTGCTTACTGTCTCTTGTTTTATACTGAAATGATACTGAAATTATACTGAAATGGTAAGGCCTTTGGGGCATGAACTACTCTTTTCATGTAGCATAGCTGATACAATCCAGGTCCTGATCCAAAGCACTTCATTAATATTAACAATAAAGAGCAGTAGTTGGCTGCTGAATTCTCTTTTCCTTCAACTCAGAAAGATGAGACAGGACAGATGTTTTTACTACTTCTGTAGGCTGAAGTGAAGGGTTAAATCTATTCCTGAAAAGCAGAGTAACCTATTTTTAACCTAGATATTGCATGTTCTTGAGAATAAGTATGTCAACTGTTACAATAACTAAACAGATCTTTATCAGAAGATAACCAGAAGACACTGGATTTCCATGTGTTTCACCCTTTATTTTAGTTCCTTTCATCCTTTTGTTCTGTGATCTCTTCAGGCTCCAGTAAAATCCTACCATGGTAAGTCACTTTCTTCAAAGTGACAGCAGTAGGAAGGCAGAGCAAAGATTATACATCTGCTCAAAGCAGATCACAGAAAAGAATTTCATTGCATAGCACATCTTCAAAAGTAAATACCTAATATTAGCATGGCTGTCACATCAGAGGCTACTGAACATTGTGCTTCAGCAACACACCTTGTGTTTCAGTCTGGCTGGGATTGGTCCTGACGTGATGATGGGTGCTGGTGTTAATCTAGAAAATTTGCCAGTACATGGAGTTATAAATACGTTGATTGTCAATTTTGTACTTGTTTTAGTACACAGAGCAGTTTGATGCTTCCTGTGACAGTAACAGCAATGGAAAGTTTGAAATGTGGCAGAGGCCCTCTTTCTTCAGCTTTTGAGGAGTTTTCCTCATCTCTGTAACATACAGGTAAAATCTCATGTCAAAATCACTATCCTGATCTTGACATGAGGTTTTATGTCACTGTCTTTAGAGCTCCTACAACAGTGGCAGTGTTGCCATTCTGCCTCAAAAGGCAGTGGGGTGATCCAGCATCTTGTCAGATGAGCACCATGTCCAGTCACAGTCCCTCTGTCAGGATATAATTAACCAGCCAGTTGCTAAAACTTTTAAAATCTGCATCACCAGTATGAAGATTTGTTTGTCTCCTTGCTGTTTTTATTTTATGCAAAGCAAGTCTTTCATACTCAAGTCTCTTATTATTCCCAAACCATTGTGCACCAGATTGTCTTTATTTTGTAGCTCATTATAGAGATTCAATGATGAAAATGATATTTTCACACAATATAACTGTATGTAAACCAGAACTGAGAAAGAGTTAAAATTATTCAAATGAAACTGAACAAAACTTGCAGGCACCAATGTAAGCTGACACATCACATATCCAGGTGCTCTCTGCGATCTTAAATGCTTTCATTTTAATCCTTTGTGCAGATATTTTGTATATTTTTTTTACTGATGTTTTATGATATAAATAGGAGCATCTGCAGCCTAGTGTAAGGTTTTGAAAATCTCAGAGATCTCTCTGATTAACTTTTCTGCTTCATGGTAAACTGAAAGGCAGCATTCAATCTGAAATCAAGGGAGAAATTTGACTGAGGATTTGGGGACAGGCCCAGCAAAACTGTTTCAAGCGCAATGGACCTGCAACTCCTTCTGCCTTCAAATAAAACAGAAGATATTTCAGTATTTCACAGGATGAGCTCTAGAGTAAGGAAAAGGCTTTCGCATCTTACTGCAATTTTTTTTTTCACTCCTTTACAGGAATTGGAAGAATTATATTTTCCTTAATGCCTTGAATTAATTTATTTCAAATTTTAAAAGACTTTCTTGTTTTGAGAGGAAGAGATTTCTCTAAGAGAGACCCATTTGTAATGAATGCTTCCATGTATTTGGATGGTTCTCGGATATGTAAATTAGGAACATTTGGAATTTAGAGATGTTGAGCTTCTTATGAAAACATGGTGGTGAAAGTCCCATTGGCTTTTGTGAGAGACAGATTTAGTTAATAAAGAATATTTATGCAGGTACTGACTTGATTTAATGTGCCAGCTGTGTGTGGCTTCAGCTCCTTGCTGTCGTTCTCTAATGAAGGATAAGCAGAGAGATGCTTTTCAGCTGACTCTCAAACAGAAAAGAGGTCTTGGATGCTACTCTTCAAAAGATTTCAGAAGCCAATAAAGAGAATTGAGTGTAGTGACTTCGTTCATTCAGATGGCAGCTGTCCCACTGTTTCATCAATTTGAGGGATGTAAATTAACATTTTGAGATTATTCCCTGTGGAACAATCTAATAGGAACTAAGCAGAAGCATGTAAACATTGAACTGATTTGAAATGTAAATATCCCAGATAATGCGGTGATTTGTCAAACTAAAAGGATTACAGATAGCTGTCCAAAAAAGATACTGGAAGCTAGAAACACCAGAAATAAAGGCGTTTGTTTTCTTTACCCTGCATGACAAGGGTAATAAACCCACACCAATAAAGTCAGGTAGGGAGGTTAAATTAACTTTCTTTATTGGCCATTTTCATTTCAAAAGCATATAAAACTGAATAAGTATTAGATTGCTGCTATTGAATTGAATGAGATTCTGCTTTCATTCCATTTTCGTGTCAACTGTACTTTATTTATTTTCCTCTCGTCATTATTTATGTACATTCACAAAACTATATTTAAAATTATTTATGGGTTTTGATTTAGAGAGACAACAGTGAGATCCATCTCATACTGTGTTGTGCATTCTTGCAGCTCTTAGCAAATGTAGTGTAATTTTTCTGGCCTGAGGCTTGTTGTCAGCAGGTTATACGTAGTGCACTAAAACAAGAGGGATTAGTGTATATTGCATAATTATAGGGCCACATTTTAGACACCCTTATTTCTGTATTTGTATAAGCATCTCTAGCATCAAGGGCTGTAATTGTGAGCTGATTCATAACAAGCTGTGAGATTCTAATTATCTAACATTCTTAACTGCAGCTTCCTATCTGAATTCAATGGTGATTAGACTTTTCCTGGCCTGTTGCGATATTAGTAGCTCTTGTGTATGTCCTTAACTTCCACACAGGAGCTGACAGTGGAGCTGGTACCCTCAGGAAAGAGGAGAGGACAGTTATGAAAAGGGAGTTCAGTGTATGAATTCACTAAAGCTCTGTTGCTCTCAGTAGGATTTAGGGTTTCTTTAATAATTAAAAAATAAAAAAAGGGTGCATTAGGAGCAGCAAGAGAAACAAGTTAACAGTGCTATGGGTTTTTTTCATTATTTAGCTCCTTGCTTTTCAAAGAGAGTTGCAAGCTGCCATTAGTGAGGGGTATGTTGGTGATAGGGGCTTATAAAAACAGAGAGGGTGACTTGTGACATGGTCAGATAGGGAAAGGATGAGGGAGTTTGTTTATTAACTCAAAGAGGAGAGGCTCAGATTAGATGTTAGGAAGAAATTCTGTACTCAGAGGGTGGTGAGATGTGGGAACAGATTGCCCAGAGAAGTTGTGGATGCCCCAACCCTGGGGGAGTGTTTGAGGCCAGGCTGGATGGGTCTAGTGGAAGATGTCCCTGCCCATGGCAGAGGGGCTGGAACTACATCATCTCCAAGTTCCTTGTCAATCCAAACCATTCTATGAGTCTTTGATTCTATGATGTCTGTATTTTGAGACAACATAACATAAATTGTTCTTTCTGAGAGCGGCTGCTAATTTTACTCTGTCAAGAAAAACATCCAGCTTCACCTACTTGTGTAGGGTGTTGAGCTTGAACTTCAGTAGGAGCTGTTTAAACTATATTTCAAATAAAACATTCAGATATGTTTGGTAAAAGAAACAGAATATGAAAAGGACTTCATTCAATTCCTGTATTTTTATCCCTATAACCTGAATCCTGTGCAACAAAGCCAGAGTGAGCATCAGTTGGTATGAATGTGCTGTTGCATTAGTAGTCAATGACAATGGCCAGATTCCCTTTAGATGTTAAATCTTTCACCAGATAAAATCCACATGTATTTCATCACTGTATTACAACCATACTGACTTGGGGCCCTCTGAATAATTTAACACCTGGACATACTTGTTATTGTTCAAGAAAAAGCTTTCTATAGCCTTATTAATTGAGTGAAAGTTCGAAGTGCTGTGAAGTCCTAAGGGGCTTGTGCATCTCTGAAATGTTCTGACAGATATTTTAAACACAAAATAGAAAAGTCAGAAGCAAAGTCACTGTATAACAAAGGGAACAGTTGCTTAGGGAAAAAGAATTAAATGAGAAAAGAACATCAGGAAAACAAACAGGCAGGGCTTGTTCTTCTCCTTGCTGCTCTCTAAGGGACCAGTCAGACCCTTGCAGTCTTCACTGTAGCTCTTCCCTTTTGTTCCCACTCCCCTCTTAAACAACATTAATGATCTTAATTATATTTACTTGAATTTGAATGTGTTACTGCTGTTTACTTTTGAGCCAGCTTCTAACTAAAAAAAAAAAAAAAAAAAAAAAAAATTAGCCCTTTCTAACATCTGTAATTTAGATTCCACACTTTATAGAATCTACCATGTCTGACCTCTTCTTTTTACAATCACTTAAGAGTTCAGTGCGGCGAGAGCACACTGAGCTCCAGCAAACGGAATCAGAGATTCCTAGAATCATCTCATTCCAACCCTCCTGCCATGGGCAGGGACACCTTCCACTCACAAATGCCTTTGCATATGTCTTGCATACTGAAAAATTGCAGTTCCATTCTCTCCTTAAGAGTAGATTATTTTATCAATAACACTTGAGAGAATGCATTTCTTCCACATGACTTACAGTTTTCTGATTTATTTATACTTGCCTGGAGTACTTTGCATAGGAATTTTATATGGGTCTGGTAGAGGATTAAGATTTGGTTTTGAATTCCAGTACATACTGTGTTTCAGTAATTGACAGGCACCTGTATGAATTTTGAATTCAACACCAGATTGTGTTGCTTTTTAAAATTTTGACAAGAAGCAAAATGTTCAATAAAAAATCTTTTATTTTCACTTGTTTCTGTCACTCTCAATATTGTAAACACTGCTGCCTCACAAACAGTAGGCCTTAGGAATCTATTCCAGTACTACTTATATTTCACATTTTTATAATAAAAACCCTTCAGGTTTGAAGTGAAATTTGCACTTCTATGAGCAGTCATTGATTAGGGAAAAAAAGAAAGGCATGGGTACAGTAGATAGTTTTTTACATGGTTTTGGATGGATTCTCATCTCAGTGCTACTAGAGGAATTGTTTGAATTCAGATTTATTTAAAAAAGAGCAGTTTTGAATAAGTGACTGCTGAGAGATTAAAGCTGTCCCCAAAGACCAATGTTCCTGAAACTTTGCAGCTCTCTGTGCACAGAACTGAGATGCTGTGTTGCTGCTTTCAGTATTCTGCCTAGCTACACACTCATTAATCAAAAGTGCTCGCATTTTCTGTAGAACTGACATTTTCTTTCAAAACTCTATGATTGCTAATTTGTGCGCTGTATTTCCATTAAGCACTTGGTATTGTGATGATTATTGGGAAGGTGGAATTTCTGTAAGCTCTCCAATGTCTCCTCAGGTGAAGGAAGAGGAGCAGGCAGCCAACCACACGCTGATGATCCAGGAGACGCTGCAGCAGGCCTCGGTGGAGCTGTCGGAGCAGCATCACCTGGTGGTGTCCTCAGATGAGGTGGAGGGCATCGAGACAGTGACTGTCTATACCCAGGGTGGAGAGGCTTCAGAATTCATTGTTTATGTTCAGGAGGCTGTGCAGCCTGTGGAGGAGCAAACTGTGGAAGAATCAGTGCAGGAGCTCTAGAGGACAATGTTTAAAGGAGGTGACTTCTTGATTTGCCAAAGCCAGAGGTTTGGGGGTTTTTTCTCCCAACCAAAAGCAAGTAAGCTGATGGATTTTCAGTTAATTTTTGAAGTGATCTAACTGGTTGGATTGTATCAGTAACTTAAATTTATCATGTGTAAAACCTTCTCAGACTTTTGTTTTGTAGAAATGCTTTTGAGGAAAAAGTATTCTCCCCCTTCTTAGAAGATATCTCACTTAAATCCTGTAAATCTGCACAAATACTGTCTGTTCAAAACTGTGGTATCCCATGATAAAAAACATCTATAAAGATAGCTAGAGTGTCTGGAAAAGCCCATACATCCCATTTTATACATACTTCATGTATTCTTGACTTGTCTGGAAGCAAAGTTGTTTTTTCTTTAATTAAAAGGGCCTCTTAGCTCTGAGTACATGCTTAGAAATTGTCTGCCGAGTTGTGGATCTAACCCAAACAAAGGCTTGAGATCTGATTAGAAACACACCACAGATGGACTGTAGTTTATACCTGTGAGATGATCCGTTGAGTTTGGGAGGTATTTAAAGCCATAAGTGATAATTCTGGGTATCAGTAGGATGACTGTTATTTAGCTATTTGAATAATGATAACTGTTTCCATCCCTCTGAATAAATGCCTGTCCAGTATCATAAGGTGAAACCAAAACTGTCAAATCAAGGAAATATTATTTTGTTTTTAAGAAAAAAATATATTCAAAAGATTTTTAAATTCTATAAGAGATGTATGTTCATATGTTTTAAACAGACATGCTTGTAAATATGACTGTGTGAAATAGTTTGTACAAAAAGCTTAAGTAAATATTGACAAGAATCAAGATATTCTTAATTATGCATGTATATAGTTCCACATTTTTCTTCATGAATCTTGAATTGTTTCTGGTTTAATATTTTTAAATTTGAGCTATAAAAATCACTAATAAATAACAAAATTGTCATGTTTTCTTCTAATGCTCTATTTTCTTGAGTGTTGGCTTCCCTTTCATAGCTAATTAAAAATGCTGGTGTGCACTGACTCTGAATTATTCCTCCTGTTAGTAGTCTCTAATCAAGAAAGTACCATCATGAAATCCAGGCAGACCTTTCCATGTGATTGAACTTATTTATGGGTGTTCTGGATAAAAAAGTGGAGAAAAGCTTTTGACTAAGTGGATATAATGTAGAGAGTTGGTTGTCTGCCTCTTCTGAGTCTGCTGGGTTCTCTTGGTGGTGGACAAAATCAGAGTGCAAACCTGTAGTGGCAGTCTCTCCTTTAGCTGGGGAGAGAGAATGGGGAATTTAAATTTGTTAATGGAATGGGGAATTTAAATTTGTTCATGGAAAAGGACTGAGAATTGTTTGACTTTGGTGGCAGCTTCGTTTCCTCTGGTTTCATCTTGACAGTGCAGCAGAAGCCCGAGGGATGTTGAATTTACAGGGTGGAGGCCTTGTTGCCATTTTGTGTCACTGGCTGGAGCTGGTCACAAGTGTCAGGGTTGATTCTGTGCACGTTCAGTAACCTTGGCCAGAATGAGCTGTGAAATGTTTCACAACATTTGTAACATGATAGAAACTGATGCATCAAATGTATCACTGTGATTTATCTGCATAAGAAGCTGGTTGAAATTCAGTGTTGATTTACAAGAACAATGCTTTCTGTTATCTAGAAGAAAGCAGTCTCAAAAACTTGCAATTTATTGAAACAGCCCATTTGCTGTTAGAGCCATTTGGAAGAGCATCACAATCACGTGTGGTCACAGTGGTGAACTTAGTGTAAAACCTCTCTGGAAAGGGGACAGCAAAGTATTTTTCTTTGCATCAGTCAAGAATTCTTAAGTACATTGTTTCAGATAAACTGAATACTTCAGTCTGACTGTCTTTGGACAATGAGTTTTTGGGTTTTGTTTGTTTTAATTCCAGTATATCACAGCCATACATACCTATGTAATTAAAGGCTTGATTTATAATTGATGAGTTATATCACATTTTCCTACACTAAATCATTAACACTTATGTGAATTTTCTGCTTCCTTTTTTTTTTTATTATTTTAAAAATACTTTTCTATTCAGGTCTTTTGTTTTCCTCAGCTCTGCTATGACCTCAACAGCAGAAATTGTTGTTACTTTTAATGGCGTGTTTTCCAAGAAAATTACAGAATTGACATTGGTGCAATTCAGATTTTCAAAACATTTTAATATTTTTAATTCTCCTAAAGTTATACATTTCTTAGTCCACACAGCATCTTAGCACTGCTGTATAGAATATGAACTACACCCATTCAATATTAATAAAGGAAAATGGTTTCACATTCCAATAAATTTGCTCACAACATGAACTCATGTTTTACAAATGTAAAAAAACCCAAGCAAAACCAAAAACACACAAGAAAACCCCCTACATCTCAAGAACGAGCAGTACTGTTAGCACTGTTAGTAGAGAAAGGAAGAAAGTAGCAGAAATCATATTGCAAGATATTCAATTGTTCAAATGATTTAAGATCCAAGTGGGCAAAAAATCTGGCACGTGAGGGAATCTTTTGGAGCTGTGTTCAACTTCCATGATCAAGACTTGATTTTTGGCTTGAACTCTTCACTCCTGCCTGTGGAGGAGTCTGATCACAGAAGCTTCAGTGAAGTGCAAATGGAATTGTGGAAGTTGAGCCAGTGAGGAAGTTTTACCTTTCTGGCCCTTGTGAAAATCAGACTCCAGGGACAGAAGCATACTGAATGTTTGAGAATGACCACTCAGGGAGAACTTCTTTCCGAAGCCCCACCTAATCTTTTATGGAGGTAGAATTATCAACCCATCTTATGCCCTAAAAGACTGCAAGCCTGTCTTGTCTTGCTTACACATAGAGTTGTATTTATGTAAGAGCAGTGAGATTCAACTAAAGACTCTGCTACTAATATTGAATAAGAATAATATTAATTTTTATTTTGTAATTCTTCTGATCTGTTAATAAGGATGACTGCTATCAGCACTTAGAGAGCAGAGCTGAGTGAAACACATGGTGTGCACAAACTCCTAGTTTATAGATGGTTATATTTGGGGTTGTGGTTTATGGTTGGATATCTTTACACCAGATTACAATTTTTGCTGTTTGTAGATACATTTGAGCTGTATCTGAAAGTTTGAACAGGGGGTGACATGAGCTCATTTGAGATGGCATCATTAAAGAAAGTGTGGCTTGTTTAGGTAATGCTAATCCTGCAGTCTTTGCTCATAATGTGCTGAACTGAAGATGTTCCATTCCCTTTTGTAATACGATGACAGTGAGGTTACTGAGTGGCGCTGCACGTGGCCTGACAGGTTCTCAATTTGCATTTCCAGCTTCCCCATCACAGCGGATATTACTTCCATCAATAGCAGCACTCCTCCATTTGTCTTTTTGCTTCCTTGAAATGAGAGCAACTTTTAATCTGGGAAGACTTTCATGTTCACTCAGTCACAGAGAAGTATTTTCGCTCATACTGAGAGGATCAGACTTGTTATTAGGACATAAAAATGCAGTATCATATCCATCCCTGCTGTAGTTCCACCAGGTAATTGATTAAGGTGATCTTTCATGTGTTCCTGTTCTCAACTTGCCTGTATTGTGCTTTAAGTGATTAAGAACAGTGCCATGCATTTCAAAGGACAGTGCAAATTACAGAGCTCTCATACCCGCCTAACAAAATACTCTGTACAAGTCCATGGTGTTCCCCACCCTGTCAACCTTCAAAATGGTCAAAGCAGAGAAAGGAAACCAGCATGTTTCTCTCTGGACAAATACTAATGGACAAAAATGCTCTGTTTGTGATTGATACCGAGTCTGGACACTGCCTGGTCACAATTCCATGCCATGTGCTCTGGGATGACCCTGCTGGAGCAGGAAGGTTGGACCAGGTGACCCAATGCGGTCCTTTCCAACCTGACCCCTTCTGGGATTCCATGAAGTGCCTGTGTGTGCCCTGATCAGCAATGTTTAAGGGTTTCACCAGAGGGGAAGGACCAGAGCTTAGTGTGAAACAAAACTGTGGAATGATGAAATTGTCATCAAGGAAAAGAAATATTAGGCCAAATTACAGAATTAACATCCTGTTGGGGAGATCTTTTAGCTTAGAAGGTAGGACCTAAAGCAGCAGGAGCTCCTCTTGAGTTGCTCTGTTTCTGCACTGAGCAAAATCCAGCCAGACATTAGGAATGAGCCTGGTGGGAAGAACAGCACAGCTGACCTCCAAGGTTTCTCTTACACCTCAGATTTCTGGGCATTTAATGACAGCAAAAGAGAACTAAGTGACAGAAGACCTTTTTTATATTCAGAACCACACCTAACAAGGATGCTTGTCAGAGCTCACTCTGAAAGAATTGATGGGATGGGCATTGATGGGATGTTAAAATAAGAGCAAAATCATCACTTACATATTCTTATGTCACATATTCTTCATAAAAAGTTCAGTGCAAGGCTTGAAGTGAGTAGTGGCTGCCAGTAAAGTAGAAAAACAAAATAAATGTCTCTGACAACACTATAAATGACCCTTTTATTCACTATAAAAGTATTTTTTACAGGCTTGTTTGCTAAAGGGGGATAAAGAGAAATCACAGCCAATATGTTGCACAGAGCTCTTCCTGGTTTTTGAGATGTTGCAAATTTTCCTGAAAAGTGAAAATAACTATCAGCCTAGGTAAATTAAAAGGGATCAAAAGTCTTCACTTTCTTGGAATGGAAACAAACAATGGGAATTTATAGAGCAAGCCTTGTTACGGGTTTTTCTTCAGTTCAAGGAATGTTATCTTCTGAAAAATAAGGGATCATTTTGTGTTGTGCACCCAAATGAAACACACTGCAAGCCTGTTTTACAGGAACACATAAAGATATATGAGAATGAGACCACAGGAGCTCCACATTGGTAATATTCTTTATGGGCTTGCAGTGAAATAAGCGACAAAATATCACAGTGGATTACAGAGCCAGTCAATGTTTTTACACTTTGTTCTGGAAATGGTTCCCCTTTTTGATTAGCCTTTACAGCATTTATTTTGCTACTGCCATTAGGAGTGAAAATACTTTCAGGGAGCTGAGAGCTGAATGGGCCTTGGGTATTAAAAGTAGAGTACAGGATCTTTTAGGGATGGATGGCTTGTTTAAATCCATGTTCAGACAGTATTAGTCAAATAATCCTTTCATCTAATGGTGACTGAATGAGTGAGAGAGTTCAAATCCAAGATATTATAAAAAAGGTCCAAATCAGAAAATCTCTGTGGAGTTGCTTTGTGCATACCTCTTACCCTTTGGTCAAAGGCCAGGTGGTTTCTCCAGCAGAAACAACCACCCTTCACTTGCCACAGAGTTTGCCTTGACAGTGACATTCTGTTTAGAGTTTGGGTTTAGCTATTCAGGTTGCATTTTCAAACCTTAAATGAATTGCACATGAAGCCTTGTTTATTTAGAATGCAGTCCCACCCACGCTGAGATGTTTTCCATTTCTGTTCAGGTGATTCCTGTGTGTTGGGTGTTGACTTGAACTCCTGGGTGGTGCCACAGCACAAGTGCTTTTTACTACCAGTTGTAGTACTTACAAGTTCTCATGGCATAACTGTGCTGTTTTGTGACGTCAGCGCACTTGAAGCTGCAAAAATTATTTACTGAAGTGCTAGAGAAATGTCTAGTTTGAACCCAGGAGTGTTCACCAGGACTGTGTGGTCCTCGGGAGCTGCTCTCTCCATTTGCCAGCATTGACTCAATGGCGTTGCCAGCAGAACAGGTGTGTTGGGTTTGCATGGCCAGGTTTTGGTAGCAGTGGATCTACAATTTAGCTTCTATGAGAAGCTGCCAGAAACTTCTCCCCATAGCTGACAGAGCCAATGCCAGCTGGCTCCAAGATGGATCCGCCACTGGCCAAGGCTGAGCCCAGCAATGATGGTTGTAACTCCTCTGGGGTAACATATTTAGTAAGAGGGGAAAAAAGTCATTGTGCAGAAGTAATTTCAGACAGAAAGAGTGACAATTTATAAGAGCAACCTCTCTGCAGGCACCAAGGTCAGAGAAGAAGGAGGGGGAGAAGGTGCTTCAGGAGCTGGAGCTGAGATTCCCCTGGTGCAGCCCATGGTGAGGCAGCTGTGCCCCTGCAGCCCATGGAGGTCCATGGGGGAGCAGAGATCCACCTGCAGCCCTGGCAGGACCCCACACCTGAGCAGGGAGATGGCCAAAGGAGGCTGTGACCTCATGGGAAGCCCATGCTTAGCAGGGTCCTGGCAGGACCTGTATCCCTGTACAGAGAGGAAGCCAGGCTGGAGCAGTCTGTGCAGAGCTGCAGCCCATTGGTGGGACTCAGGTTGCAGAAGTCCATGGAGGATTTTCCTGTGGGAGGGACCCTGTGCTGGAGCTGGGCTGGGGAAGGAAGCAGCAGCAGAGACAAAACAACGTGTGATGAACTGACCTCAGCCCCCATTCCCCATCCCCCTGCACCCTGAGGAGGTAGAGTCCAGCAAGGAGGGTGAGGTGGTGGGGAAGGTGTTTTTAAGGTTTGTTTTACTTCTCATTATCCTACTCTGATTTGATTGGTAATAAATTCAATTAATTTCCCCAAGCTGGATCTGTTCTACCTGTGACAGTAACTGGTGAGTGATCTCTCCCTGCCTTTATTTCAACTCAATGACCTTTCATTATATTTTCTCTCCCCTGTCCAGCTAGGAAGGGAGAGGTCACGTAGGAGCTTCCTATGATACCTCAAGGGAATTGGAACATTAACTTAATCCCTTACACTTTCCTTGAAGCACACTGGGGAGTTCCACCTGAGCCTTCTGCCCACAGAGCTCTTGGGCAAGCTCAAGGAGACAGCTGCTCGTGAGCATGTTGGGGACTTCACTGAGGTCAACCAATATGGAATTTATGGCTTTGGAAAAGAACACAGTGGTGACAGGATAAAACTCCTTACACAGGTATGGCTAATGCTGGGACTATCTTGATTCTGTCTTAATTTTGTATTACTTGACTATATTTATTTAGAATAAATTCTTTTCCTACTTGCCTGAATAGATTATTTTTTTCTGGCAAAAGGTCCTTGCTAACATAATGCATCTGCATTGAAAATGTGGCCCTCTGTAGTTCTCTCTATGCCTCTTAAGGTGTGTTTAAACTGAAAACGTGGACAAAGCTGTAGATGGTGTACTTTAGCCACTCTTGTGCTTTAATTTTCCTGGGTCAGAATGAAAAAAAAAATAACCAAACCAACAACAAGCTGATAAAAAATGTAAATTTCTATGTAATTTAGCAGAAAATAAAGGGACTGTCACAATGATTGTGTTCTGCATTTTGAAGATTAATCTAATGTTATTTTTGTTTTACTTTACCTGAAGTTGCACCAGAACTTCCAGCTTTCCATGTGATGCTCTTAACTAAAGAGCCTCTCCACAGCCTTGTCTGAAGTGAGGAAAACCAGGGAAGCAGGTAAAACTTAGACTTCTGTGTAAAGTTGCGGTTACTTTTGAGAGAGTATAATATTTATTTAGTCTTACTTACAACAGGGACTCAGCATGGAATCCATTCCATGGCATTTTATACTAAGGAGGATGGAGGATGCACTGTGAGTAAAGTTTATTAGAATTTTGAGGTTTTATGGGGTTTTTCACTGGTTTGGTGTGGTTTGGTTTGGTTGTTTTTTTGTTGTTTTGGTTTGTTTTGGTTTGAGGTTTCTGTTTGTTTAGTTGGTTTAGTTTGTTGTCTTAACCATCACCTTAAAAACTGTTACAGAAGAAAGCCAGGTGTAACGGAAGTTCTGACAATAATTAATAAAAAAGGAAATATTTTACTATGTCATATTCTGGAGTTAATATAGGCCTTTCTATTTTACTGTTAGGTTGTAATAGAATTCAGAGTGTAGTCAGTGGTTGTAGTAGGTGCTGTAAAATCTCAACAAAAATCCTTGCCCCAAAGGTCTTACTCTCACATCCAAGTAGGTGGGATTGATATGAGCTCTTAAAGTACACGGTATTTTCATGTGTGTGAATGCAGAATTAGAGTAGGGGGTAGCTGTAAATCTGTGGCAGAGCCAAGAGAAGCTGTGTACCCTTGTGTTTGTCCTTCCTCTCGAAAAGAAAAAGGAAGTTCCAGAAATTCTAGAAACTGATATTTCCTTGGCAGGTGAGTGGAAGCACAAAAGGACAAACACTGGCTGAGTGATGGCAGCATGATTTCAGTTACTCTGTTTTTCAGTTATGGTTTTGGTTGGTATTTTCAGCATGGGAATCTACTACACAGGACCAGCTTTGAACTGCAGATACCTAAAATCAGAGTATCTTGTCATGTAACTGCTGTCCAGCTCCTGATGGTAGACTTAGTGGATGCCAAGGGAGCAGTGTGACACCAGGGCAATCATAAACACAGCTTGCAAAGCCACGCACAAGGGATATTCCTGACAAGTCTGATTTGAGAGTATTGCAAACCATAAGTCTGTCTGTCTTGTATTAACAATATTAATGTGTTTAGTACAAAATTCTGGATTTATAATTTTCTACAGGGAAGCCACTGGGACTTCTTTCCTCCTGGCCACACCTAAAAGCAGAGAAAGTGTTTTGTCTTAGGCTACAAACTGTGGGTTTGACTTTCTTCTCTCTTTCCACACCCTTGTTCACCAGCTGTTAGAGTCTGTACTTTATGCTTAAGTTGGTTCACAAAGATTTGAGGGCACAGAGTGCTGCGAGGCATCAATAAATTTCTCAGCTGGATGTCCGGATGTCCCACATCACAGCTCAGCATGAAGCCAGATTGTCGTTTAATTGCATATTTCCCAGTGGAGCCCAGATCCATCTGAATTGGACATTCATGCTTATTCCCTTGTGCTCTATATTCAGAAAAATGCCTTGCCTCTCTCGCTCTGCTTTCAGATCCCTTGGTGCTCCTTTGTTATGCTGAATGCTTTGGTTGGTCCATTTTTCTCCTGCTGTTCAAGGCAGTTTGCCTTATCCACATACTCAGATATGTAACAGGATTCTGTGTATCAGAGGATTTTCCTTGTTCTAGATCCTGCCTATAGAGCAGAAGGCACTAAGACTTGGATACTGTGTGATTTACTGCGAACCCAAACCATTTCACTGAGTCTGACACCACAAGGGTATATGAATTTGTGTTTAAATCGCCCTCCCAGTGATATAGAAGGGTTAGTTAAATACCTGATTTAGAAACTAATAATTGAGCCTATGTGAGCTGGCAATTATGCATGCAGTAATTGAATGAGCTTAGGAGCATGTGTCACGAAAATGGGAACCAATGGGATTATACCACTTCTCAGGAGGTTTTAGAGATTGAGAGGAGCAGCAAGTACGGTTCAAAACAAAATTAGCTGTGCATATGTAGAGATTATAAAGCATCAGCAGACAAACAACAGAACTAATTCTCCTCTGCCAGTGGCTGGGAGTTCATTGCCACTAATTGAGCATCAGCTGCATGGGGATGGAGGTGGGAACTGGGTGGGGAGCACTCCTCACATGCAGGTAGCTGGGGAAGTCTTGCAATATCTGGAACAGGAGATGAAGCTGCTGTGACGATAGTTGCTCAGGACTTGCTGAAGAGCTGCACTGCTATTTCTCAGCATCCAAAGTTCAAATCTGATTTGCATAAACCAGAACATTGCAACAGCTATCGGACAGGCAATGGCCCACAAAGGTCCCAGGCTGCTGTGTTGTGTCTGAGCCAAGTGCCCTTGGGGTTGTGGTGCTGCAAACAGGAGGGGAGCATTGAAGAAGCCAGTCTAGAGAAAGAGGCACATCGAGGTGTTGTAAAGCTTTTACCAGTTTAAAACTTTCACCTGTAATATGTAGCTCATCCTAGCAGAAATTCACAGCCCCTAATCAAGCATTTATCCCTAGCTGGAACACTCTCTTACACCTGGCTACACAAAACTTGTGAGGCTGTCTATAATAAGGTTGTCTGACGAGTGCAAATGGAGTCACAATCCTTCTGAGTTATTCTTGTAATCCTTCTTTGTCATTCATGGACCTGTTGGAGCAAGTCCACAAAGATGATCAATGAGCTGGAGAAGCTCATTGTGAAGACAGGCTTTTCTGTGAAGACAGGCTCTGAGAACTGGGATTGTTCAGCCTGGAAAAGAGAAGGCTCTGTGGAGACCTTATAGCATGTTCAGGTTCCCAACGGTGCTACAAGGAAGCTGGAGAGGGACTTTTCACAAGAGCACGGGGTCATAGGACAAGGGAGAATGACCTTGAGCTGAAAGATGGCCAGTTTGGATTTGATGATAGGAAAAAAATTCTTCCCTGTGAGGGTGGTGAGGCTCTGGAACAGGTTTCTCAGAGAAGCTGTGGATGCGCCATCCCTGGATGTGTTCAAGGCCAGGCTGGATGGGGCTCTGAGCAACCTGGTCTACTGGAAGGCATCCCTGCCCATGGCAGGGAGGTTGGAACTGGATGATCTTTAAGGTCCCTTCCAAACTCAAACCAATCTATGATTCTGTGACCTTCATTATATATATTTGTAAGTAAACTGAATATTGTTTTCCTAAATACTTTTTAAATTTGTAGTGTGAAACTAGAGCTTCATTTTACAGTCCCAAATTAAGTTATTTGGCATTTAAAAAAAGCCTAGAAAATTAGTTCATCTCTTCATTCATTAATATCCTAGTGCATTGGAAGACATCTGCCCACTGTTGTGCTAAAGCCTGAGATGTCACTGAAGTTTTGAAAGAAGGATGTTGCCTTAGTGCAGAGTAAATGTCTGGGTTTTGGGCTTTTTTTCTAATCTGCATATTAATTACTGTTGCACAGCTGATGCAGCAGGCTGCACCTAGATTCATCCCATCTAAATCAGTTTAATCCTTTGCAAGCTTGCAAAAGCAATTATTCTGCATTTCTATCTAACACTGTGTAATACAAACTTCAGTCTGTTCAGCTCCTGCTCCAGACCCTCGGTGACCTTTCTGCTCATACACCAGCAACACTGACTGCAATTAATTTCTTCCCTCATTGAGAACATTCTTATATTGATCTACTCTTCATAAAAGATAGTAAACTCTTACCTGCTGGATCATTCTTTGAATAAAGTCTCTCTCTCTTTAATTTTTGCTTTTATCAGCCGCAGCGTCTGGATCAGGCATCTCATGGCCTGGCTTTCCCGTTCACCATGGACACCACATTGCCGTTAATTCCTGGTAGCGTTTCCTGGCGCTGGCCGGCGCCGCGCTCTGCGGGTCCAGCAGCCCCTCTGCATCTGTGCCCTGTGTTACATTTCTGCCTTGGCAATGGGACATCCTGTGCAGCTTCATTTGTCCTTTGGCTGGATTTGTCTGCTTCATCAGCTTGATTTAATTGACCATCTTGTGAAGTGAACCTGAGGTGGAGCCGTTCTGCTGACGGGAGGGCAGCGGGTGTGGTGGGCACAGCTGCTCCGTGCTGGTGAGGCACCAAACATATTCATGTGGCAGAGATCTCTCTTTACAGGCTTGAACTCCACTCTGCTTTAGGATTACACAGTCCACACAGCACCACATTAAATCACTTCCTTGTGGATTTGGGTTTCAGATTCTCACATTCATTCCTTTCTTTTTTTTTGCAAAATTTGTTTCTAAGTCAGAGCTCGTTGGGCCAGAGCCTTTCTTCCATGAACATCACGATGATGATAATCACTCTTTTATGAGTTGCTATTATCTTGCCTGGGTTTCACAAGAATTAAGAGAAAACAGCAAAGGTATCCCTTGATGTGAAACTTACCCATGTTTTCATGACCTTCAGATGGAAGGGGCCACTTGCAGAGGTGTGACTGTTTCAGGTAAGTAGCCCAGAAGTGGAGCTCTCATGACAACATCCTTGTAGCCTTTCTGCTGGGCACAGGTGGCAGTTTATTTCAATCATTCTACAGAGCTAAACAAGATGTAGAAAACATGCAGCTCTATAAAACAGGGAAATTCCAGCCTTCTTGGGTGATTCAGATATTAGTCCACCTACAGTTTTTAGTACGTTATTTTTATGTATGTGCTTAATCCTTTTATATAATCCTGCTTACTTGTTAGTCTTTCAAAGACAGATAATTACGGCTTTTTGAACTGATGTGGAATCTCAGACATGTTGTGACTGGTGGGGATTCAACAGTGATACAGAGAGGTGAGCAAGATGGAGCTTATTGCAATTGCTATATTTAGTTGCGTGCATATTTTAAACTAACAGACACCATTTTATTACACATTATGAAATTACAGAGCAGTGATAATAATTTAATTACCATTATTAAATATTTCTGTAGCTGTACCAATTGAAACCTCAGTTGGAATCTTTCACAGTTATCTGAGAAATTACAGTCCCTGTCCAACCAGTCTGCAAGTTGAATTCTGAGGTACCTGCATTGTCCAATAAAGTCCCTCACCTGTCATGTTTTCTGCCAGAGCTGCTCTAGGTGTTAATGCACTGCAAATAAAGGGTCTGGTGTCTTGGCAACTTGAGGAGGATTGAGAGGACAGGCCTCAGCTGCCCAGCCTTTCACACTCCCTTGGTGCTTTTTGCCTTGTGAAGCAACAGCAGCTGAACTTCTCCTGATTTGCATTCTGGTAACACCAGGTAATCTCAGATCAAGTTGCTCTTGTGGGTCAGGTTCAGGACTTGTTTCAGGAGCATCTGAACTGTTTGTGCAGCAGGAGAGGGAACCCTTCATGAAAGGCAGTGTCAGCAGCTGCTGTGGCCATCTACACACGCCACCTCTTCACTGGTCAGAGCCTTACAGGTGTGAAAATGAAAATTTGGCCCCAAAAGGACAAGGTGAAAGGAAAGTAAATTTTGATCTCCCAACACAGTCATTGTTGGATTCGTTTGTTACTCCCTGAGCTCAGGAAGAGTTTTATTGATAATTTTGGAGGCAAAACTTGGTGCACTTCCCCACCATGGGACTGGAGGAGAGCACCCTAGATGAATACAGAAAAATGTAACATAAAATCAAGTTTTCACTCAAGCAATAGATTTCATTCTGTATAAAGAAAAGAACTCATTTGGCAGCTGCTGCTGATACAAAATGTCAAAGATTACATGTTAATTGACTCTCTACCTAGGACTTGCTTATTACCTTTCAGTAATATCTGCATGCAAGACAAATTGAGCTTTGAGCAGTGCATGGAACAGCCGTGAAAGTACTTAACGGGAAAAAGCATCGTGAGCAAAGGACATTCAAAGTCTGCTACAATTTGCTGTTCTGCCTCGTTCTTTCTCCCTTCCTAGTTTCTAGTAGTTTCAGTCCTGCTGTGCAGTTTTTTAATTAACATCTCCTCTAAAAATGGATGGGAGGGCGTCAAGCAGCCCCAACCTCCTGTCACTGGCTGTATAGATTGGAAAAAGAAATGGTGCCTAGTCACAAACATGAGATGGAGAAGGAGCAAAAGAGTGTGTGTGTGGGGGGGAAATAACAACCCCCTGCTTTCTAAACCATCAGGTCTCTCTGAATCTGATCCAAAATCCCGTGAAAGAAAGGAAATCTTTTTTTCATCGACTTTTGTGGGCTTTGGAGAGAGCTCTCTGCTCGAGCAAGTGCCAGCTGTTCTTCTTTAATGACTGTAATTGGTAACAGCGCTGCAGCAGAGAAGGATAAAGGAAGCAGCATTGAGTGTTTCCATGGGAAAGAGGATGTTCGGGTAACATCTTGTCCCCTGTGTTTATAACAGCAGTGAACCTTTGCGGAAGGTGTTGGCTGAGTGCTGGAAATGCCCCGCTGCAGCTTCCTCTGAGGGCACAGAGGTGGAGACAAAGGACTGGTATTGGCATCTCTGCCTCCGACGACTTAATCCTTGTTTTGCACTTGCCTGCCTCCCTGCATCTGGGAAGATCAAAGCGCTGGAAATTAGGAAACTCTTTAAGGCTCGCAGCCCTTTCCTGGGATCAGCCACCCGCACAGGTGCTTGGCTGCTGTGTGAGGGATGTTGCGCATTGAGTGAATAGAGCGACTTTGGCTGAACACATCGAGCGTGCGCTGCCCTGCTGCTGGCAGGGAGGGGACTGCAAGTTGCTCGCAGAGTCAGAGGGAGCCCCAAGACATTTTCTGGTGCCTGTCACAAACACCCCCACCCCTTCCAAGCATCTGAAAAAGCGAGCAGGGTTGTTTTCATTAGGAACCACTGCATAGCAGCTCGTGTTGCTTCAGCACGGTGGGAAGGGACGTGGCGTGTCCTGCCTGCAGTACCCTGCGCACGTTTTGGGTGGGCTCTGGGAGGGTAACACTGTGCCCTGCCAGCTTAGGCCCAAAAGCTCCTTGGCACAGATAGGAAACATATAATTCTTTCCATGTGTGCTCTCTTACTGTCTGCCCTAAAATCTGGCATTGCCACCTAACGCTTTTGCTAAAAAGAGCCTTTTTTCCCCTCTCACCACTCTGGGGACACCATTATCCTATGGGCTTTAGCTGGCTGCTGGTCTCAGAGCAGCATTTTAACTCTGCGCTTTTTGAAGCGTGGTCAATCCAAATTTGTATCTAAAGAAAAAAACCACCAGCAGAAGCAGACCAGCACGTCAGCAGCAGCATTAACATACAGCTCCTTCTTTGGGGCACAGGAGTGCAGACCCCGCATTGAAAAGTGGCAGATTCTGTTATCGGAGGGTGAAGGGAATGACAGGCCAGGCCAGCATTGTCACAACCGTGTCAGGGATTGAATGACAAAGGAAGGACAGTGATGCGTCTCTCCCGGCAGATAGTCAAAGATAGTGGCCTGGAGTCAGAGCCACGTTGTCACTCAGCCATTGTGAGAGGTGACAAAGCAGCAGCGGCTGCCCTGCCGTTTAGAAGCAGCATGAATTATTAATGGAGCACTTGTACAAGTAAGTTAGGAGAAAAAGAAAAGAAAAAAGTCAGCCTGCTGTGCTGCAAATACAGTGATAACAATTCATTCCACTCTTCTTTTCTTTTTTTAAATCAGAAGATGGAACATTCTGGCCTGGTTGCTTCTACCTCTGTTTAATAAGGGAGCAGGGTTGGAGCGGCACAACCTGGGTTCTGAACAGATTCTGCACAGTTTTTCCCCAAAATACGTTTTGTATCTTTCTCCCTTTATAAAATCCTCTCTATAAAACCCTAAACACAACCAGCAAAGTTTTTCTCTCCCCGCTCTTCCAGCCCCTTCCAATTATGTAAGTTCTCTCTCCTTTTTTTTCCTCCCCCAAAAAATTTGTCATGTTGTGCAAACTGGCAAGATGGGGGTCTGCTCTGTTGTTAAGTTTTAAGTGGAATGCCATTTTTTCTCTTCAAAAAGTATAGAAGATTGTGTCATGAATTGGATTTTAAAGTTTAATCGCAGTCTGTTGTCCAGAGAAGTTTCTCCTCAAATGCTCAAACTGAAAGGCAGGTGTGTAGGCAGGCAATATGTAACAAGCTTGAGATGACTGGCATTAGTATTTTTCAGGGAATCAAGGATTTATAAGCTATTACTTTGTACCAGTGCTCTTCTAAATCCCAGCTGCAGGATTTCTTTGAATTAGTGATGTGCTTGTGCTAGCCTTTAATTTTTCTCAGGTACTCTTAAGTGCCTTCCTTCTATTTCACCTTCACAAAGACTTGAGTCTGGCAGCCTGAAAACTCTTAATGGGTTAAAATTAGCCCCTTTTCCACCTCCTTTCTGTCTGAGGCACACTTGTGATGCTGGAGGTGATTTATAACTGCTTCCAGAGAAACATGGGGGAAATGGAAGTTCTGATTCACCATTCCCAAAAGTGCTATTTATGGGTCACTGTGGGGACCCTTTTGGGGCGTGAGTATTTCATGCTTGGATGCCTCAAGGGAGATGTTCTGTGTGTCTGTCTTCCAGTTCATGCTGATTTTCTGTCCAGTATTTGTTTGCTCCTAGTCCTCTCTACCACTCAGTGTACAAAATATCTTGCATATTTCATCTCCTCCTCGCTCCTGTGTGGTACAGCTGCAGATGGGCAGCTGAGCACATCTGTGGTGCAACCAAGTGGGAGAAGGCAGAAAATGGCATCAGCAGCACTACTGGAGGTTGCAGAGGATCCCTGGTTTGTTATTAAGTTCATATTTGACACTCATTCTAAGGACTTGTCTCACAGGGCTCCCAATAATCTCCGTTAGGAGCAGCGAGGATAAACTTCACACAGGTTTAAGGAAAGGCTGTGATAAATCAGAGTGAGGTTAAATGTGCTATAAATACCTGTGCTAACCAAAGAGCAGCTGACAGTGGCTGTATCTCATGGGGGGGACGCAGAGTGAGGCACGCACGGTCCTGCATCGGCACAGGCTCTCTGTGAGGAGGAGATGGTGCCTGCAGTCCTCCCACCAGGAGACAAGGAGGAGCAGTCCCCAGGCATGGGGGCTGTTTCACGGTCAGATGAACATAGGATTTATGTTATGGCATTGCCTGGTGCCTTCTGACAATGTTAAGTACAGATGTGTTTTAAAAGGAAAAATAAAATCCTCACCTCCTTCAAGAAGTGAGCAGAAATGTGCCTTTTGCTACTGCAATGCTGCCTGTGACATAAATAGAGCTTCACGCTTCTCCAGAAGCTCTTTTACAGCCATTTAAACAGACATGATAAACCATTCTTGGTAGTAGATCATAAACCTTTCTTTGCGTGATTCTGAGTGACAAACAAGCAGAAATGAACATACACTGCAGCCAGCTGCAGGAAAAGTCTGGCACTTTTTCATTTGTTCAGTTTAGTTTCATTGCACTAAATTTTCAGATACACACTGCTTTTTTCCAAATAATTTTAAAATTAAATGAGTCCTCCTCGGCATGCAGAAGGTAGACAAAAATGCCATCCTTCTTTTCTCAGTCCTGCCCCGTGCTAGTGTAATTCCTGGTCCCCTGGACATGACAATAAGGATCACAGATCTGGAAAAGCAGAGAAGACCTGAGTTGCATTTTTGGATTGTAAGGGATGCTTTATGCATGAAATACAGTGAGAAGCAGAAAGCAATTTTCCTTTCAAAATGTTGTCACTGTTATATCCAGCTGAGACACGGCTGCACAGGAATGCATGAAAATGAAAACTTACTTAGGAAGAAGGGAATTGAACTAAATAGCCAGGCTCATTTCAGCGTGGCTTTGGAAACATAGGTAGTTTCCTAAGAGCTGCCTCACCCACCTCTACGCCCTGGCCCAGTGACCAGGACATTGGTGGGATTAGGAAGAAAAATCTTCTCTTCTGTAGCTAAATTTAACAAGAGTGCTTTGTAGTGGTGTAATAAGCGAAAGTCATTCTCTCTAGGAAGATGAAGAAGTGATTTGTTTACCTTGTTTTGTGTAAGTGTCTTCCAGTAATAATTTCCTTGCCACTTACCCTGTTGGGAAGATACTGTGCACAGGAGGGTCTTGAATCTCTACCTCTGCCATCAATAATTCATAAAGAAATGAGGGGGAATTCTGTAATAACAAATCTTTTACTCACACCAGCTTGCATGTGCAGCTTGCAAAGAGGTGTCTCTATAACATGACACCATGCATCACAACTTTGAGGTGATCCATTGATGATGGGACAGAGGCCAGCCTTGGAACCAGGCAGGTTGCTGTCCACTCTTGGGGTGGGCAATGGTCACCTTACACTTCAAAGACAAAATATAATTTAGATTTTTGCACAAACCAGATCAAAACTGTACTTTATTGAAGTCCTTTGCTTTTGGCTTGGAGTGCTGTAGATTGAAAGCCTACCTGCATTACATTCCCATCTCCTTAGCCTTGTTGTTGAGCCTACAAATATATAGCTGTCTGCGTGCTGGGAGCTGTTGTTTCATTCCCTCCCTCAAGGCACTCAGTCCCTGCATGACAAACACGGAAGAAAAATCAAACATTATCGCTCCTGCCTGAGATGGCATCATTGGGATTCACAGCAGTAAAAAGAACTTTGTTTTCTATTACCTAGTCATGGCTGCTGCTATTTCAAATGAACCAGAAATGCTTTTGAATTTCATCCTTCTAAGTTATCACACTTTCCCCGCTGAGCTGAATGTAGTAAAAACGCTGTTTGTCAAGAGACTGGAGAAACTTTGACATGAAGGTTTCAAAGAGAACACTTAAGGAGACGTCGATCACTAGCGCACACACCAGAGGCCCCTGGGGCTTTCTCCTCCTCCTGCCTTTATTCCTTAGGTGATTTATCTGCACTTTCTGAACAGGTTTCCAGTCTTCCTTTCAAGAAGTGACCAAACTTCTCATTTTATGCCTGAGTTTAGACAGTTGTTTTAGTTGGGGGAATGTTTGTCACCTTCTGAAAACCAGAGCACATCCCAGCTGTTTGAATTAGACACTAGACTGGGGTCTTGCAAAAATTTGCTGTTGTGGGGAAAATATTATATTCTTAATATATTAGGTGAATATCACTTTCTGCCAAGTGTATCTTCTGTATGGAATCATGTAACTTCTCAGTTTTAGGATTATTTTTCTTGATTCCGAATTACCTTCTCACTACTTAAGAAAATGTGTTTATCAAGTCAGATTTTCCACTTGGACTTCACTTAAGACCTGCCTGCTTTTGTTAGCAATGTATTTCACCTCTTGCCCTTAATTTAAGGATATTTTGCTTACAGAGACATTTATCTAACAGAGACCTGTAAAGGAAGAAAAAATTTGGCTTACAGATGGCTTGATTCCCTCAAGGTACGTGAATCAATCATGTAAATGGCACCGTGTCCTGCACTTTATCTTCAATCAATAGGGGATTAAAGTTCTTCTTTTAGTGTGGGGAAAATAAATGTCCATAGTGGTGCTATTAGTAAAACCTGGGATTACTAAAAGTGTACTGATGCTTTAAAAATCTCACTTTTTACCGTTTATGTATCTTGTTTGGTATTTCCACTGTTCATCTCTGCTGGGAAGGTGAGCAGAGAGAAGGAAGTTTGATTTATCCTAGCTTGCTGCCAGGCATAGCTAAAAAAGTTTATTTCCTACTAGTTCTTTCCCCATCTGCAGTGATTAACCTCTCAGAATAGTTTGAGATCCATTAAGATCTGCATGGCCAGGGGACAGAGATAGCTCTCGTGCCTCCACAAAATACTATCTCTGGAAGCAGGCTCCCTCTGTGGGGGGTGAAGTAGTTCTGCTAAGAGATGAAGGATGTTTTTCATGCTGAATGGGGGCAGCCTGGATGCAAACAAAGGAAATGGAAGTGCTGATGCAGTGTTATTCTTGTTGGTTGGACACTTGGTCTTCTTGCAGAGACAATACCTATGTTGCCTCATCTCTGTTGAGTCAGTGTTGGACATTGACTGCCTTTTCCCTAGCATGTCCAGAGTCTGGGAGAGCTGCATTCCATTCCTTCCCCAGGAAGAGAGGACTCAAACCTGCATCCCCATCACTGGATGTGGCATTTTCTGTAAAAGTCACATGGGAGAGCAAACAGCGTGAGGCTTTGGTGTGGGGAGTGGGCAGATCACTGGGTCCTGGTCCCTGCTACAGAGACCTTTTCAGAGTCTGGTATCAGACAGGATGCTTCAGACAATTTCACAGGTACTCCCTGACAACATTTAATAGTCTGTCTGACCTTTTACAACCTTTTGGTTTTTATACAGAGTAGAGTGTCCTTTCCACAGATTGGAGCCTGAGCACCTTGTAAGGAAATCATGAACTCAGGCTGTATAGAACAGTCTAGTACCTACCCCACTATTGGTATTTTGCTACTTCTGTTTCTCAAGCTGCATCTGTGTCTTCACGTGAGGCTGGTACTGAACAAAAAAGAGACAGAAATAGTCTCTATTTCTTAGATGTGTGAAATACTCTGCAAGAAATACTCTGCACTCTTTGTGGGGTTTAGCATCTACTGCTCTAGCATTTACTGCATCTTCTGACAGTCCTCTCCAGTCCTAGACAAAAAGCCAAATTTACTTACACACATTTTTTGCTTGCCCACATCTATTATCACATATTTCGTTCCACTGTATATAGGAATTTGAGATAAATAATATATTTCTTCAGGGATGAAATTGATAGAATATATTATGCAACATGAAACATTATTTCCGTATCAGTGTGCTTTTGAGCCAATAAATCCATTGCAGTTGTTAGTGAGTTTTAGAATGATCTCCTGCCTGCTTTAGATGGTTGTCATTTGTTTTGAAAAGTGCTTGATGTACATGAAATATGATTTTCTAGATTGTTTGGTTTGAACTTCTGAGACTTCTGCTTTAATTTACTGCAGCTCTCAAATGCTTTTGGCAAAGAAGGCAGCCTGCCTCGTGTAGGTCTGAAACCAGATGTAATTAGGAATGTTTCCCATCAGGACGAGTCTGTCCTGGCTCTTTACATGACTGTTTTTGTATCATCATTCTCTGTGAAAGCTGTTGCAGGGAATTGGTGTCTGTCTTCACTGCAGGCTGTCAGTGACTGGGAATCTTATCAACTTTTTAGCATGTTTTGACTCACCAAAGACAAGATCAGCTTTAGCTAAGCCATCCTGGCAGATGATGATCTAACCTGCTTGTAGACTTCTCTGAGCAATATGGGCTTGACAATTCTCACGGGCAGTGTTCTTGCCAGAACAGCTCGTGCTGAAATTAAAAGTCCATCATTCTATTTTCTTCCCCCATTTGACCTATTTCTTTCCTAAATTACCCAAAGCAGTTGCCAGCTGAGGTCCTACAAGGGCTGCAGGAGGAAAGATGTCCTTTTGTGGTTGTTGCTATCTGCTGTCAGTGTGCTGTGTCCATTGACCCACGGTCTCACTTTTCACAGCACGACCACAGGCTTGGTGCAAAAAATTAACGGTTTATGTGTGAGTTGACTCTGGCTGGACTCCAGGTGCCCACCAAAGGTTTTCTGTCACTGCCCTCCTCAGCTGGATGGGGGAGAAAATATAACAACAGGCTCAAGGGTTGAGATAAGGGCAGGGAGTGAGGAACACTCTCCAAATACCATCATGGGCAAAACAATTTGTCTTGGGGAAATGAATTTATTACCAATCCATTCAGAGTAGGATAATGAGAAATAAAAGCTAAATTTTAAAACACCTTCCCCCCAACTCCTCCTTTCTTCCCAGGCTCAACTTCACTTCCAAATTCTCTACCTCCTCCCCTGCATGGTACAGGGGGACAGGGAATGGGGGCTGTGGTCAGTTCATCATACATTGTGCAGCTCATGGCTCTGCAGTATCGGGGTTCTCCCAGTGCCCTTGTGCTCCTGGGCTCCTCTCTGCGTGTGCAGAAAAGCCTTTTATCATATAACCTATACACCAGTCAAAACTATCCCGTGCTATTTTGTATAAGCTAGAAAAGTACATGTTCCATTCCTGGCAAAGGATGCTGCACACCCTGTGTTTAATAAATTTGTCTCACCCTGGTTTTACAGGACTGTTTACCCTGTGACATCCTCCTGATCTCCATAGCATTATCTTAGGCAAACATTTCATCTGTGATCACACCCTCTGCAAGATCTGCTCTCACTACCTGTCAGCCAACACTTATATGATTACAAATACTGATCAATATCTTCAGCGGGGTCTGCAGCCTCACCATCCTCTGTAGGCTGCATGCTGTTTTTCACAAAGCCCAGGATCATTTTTGCTTTTTCACACACCAGGACATTGTTGGCTCATCTCCAGCTTATGACTCACCACATATCCATCCCCTTTTCTAAACAGCTGCTGCCTGGGGCCTTGGTCTGTGTGGTGTGTCTGTACAGTCAATTCTTCCTGCCTTGCATGTGTTCATATTGAATTACACCCTGCACATTTCAAATGTCAAGATCATCTGCAAATTTGACTTTGTTCTGTAAGGACTTTAAAAAAAATCACAGTTGCTTGTCTCAAACACCATTTGAGAGGCCACAGAAGGACTTTGCAGAATGGAGCAGGAGGGTGGTGCTGGCTCGGGCCTGGCGAGGCCTGGCTGGCACATCCCGGGTGATGCATCCAGGCAAGGAAAACTGTGCATACACATATTGCTGGTATCACCCCAAGTTGTGGACAGATGGCACTTGTGACCACCAAAACCCTCCCCCCTCCTGCCCCTTCCCATCAAACATGCCTCCGTGGATTCCTTGAACTTGGACAGTAAGTTAAGCCGCCTGATGGGAGCTAAGATAAAGGTGGTGTCATTGTCCCAGTGTTATCTCAGGCCTAGGGAGAGCACTGATGATGGACACAGAGAATCCTCAAGAGAAGCCAACTCAGCAACTGTGCGGAAATCAGCCCTAACAAAGTAAAAGGTAATTCCAGCAGGAGAGGATTGACCACAACCCACCAACTCAAAGAAACTCACTCAAGAGTAGAGAAAGGCTGAGCATGGGGATAATTAGCATTAGAAGCAAGGGAATAATTTAACCAATAGAAGAGTGTAACCAATAAGCATTAATTCTTTTGTTTGCCTAAATGTATAAATTGTGAAACTGTTAAATAAAATCTGTACTGTTGACTTCTACCTACGGTCTTGTTTGCAGCTTAATTCTGGTAGAGGCATCTCTCAATAATGGGATCATAACAGCTCTCAAAGAGGCTCAGCTGTGCCTTCAAGCCACTTGAAAATTCATTAAATCTCACTGTTAAACACTGAGCAGAAGGATGGGACCACACCCAATGCATCTTTCTCAAATTGGCAAAGAATTACTGATAGAAGTCCTGACCTATGAACACTACTAGGGTGAAGTGCAGGTGTCCCATTATTTCTGCACCTGCAGATACATGATTTTGTTTAGACTGCACTTGTTCTTATTTATAATATAGTTGTGCCAATTAAACTGTGTGAAATCCAAAACTTCTTTGCTGACATATGAACTTCTATCTACTTTTGGAAGGAAATTAGGCAGATTCTGTCATGATTTAATTCTTGGCACCTAGGTATTTTTTCTTACCTGACTCCTTATTTTCCAGATTCTTACACATGGCTGTTCTGATAATTTGATCCAGAAATCTATCATGCATTTAAGCCAAGCTGAATTCACCTCTGTTTTCCCTTATCAGGACTGAGAATGCTTTTGACCCTCACAGTCTGTTTGTAGTTCATCCACTCTTTACAAATTGTCACAGCCTATAACCAACAGACGCCAAGGTTAACTTCATAGGCCAATCTGTACTGTGAATATCAAAGGCTCAAATGAATTTTTCGAACATAGAATGGCATTTGGGATGTCTGAGCATACCTGAGCATCTCTGTTGTCTGTGGAGTGTCCTGCATCTTTCTGTACCAGCAGCTGCAGGTGGGGTGAACATATCAAGTAACACTAGAGTCATTGAATATCCTGAGTTGGAAGTGACCCACAAGGATCATCAAGTCCAGCATTATGACTGAGCAGTGCAGCCAAAAGCCAGCTGAATACACCCACCTTCCTTTTTTCTTTGTTGTTGGCATAAAATGTTCCCTCTCTTCAGTAAAAAAGGCAAGTTCTCTTCTGAGTTTCTCACTGTCGTTTGTCAGCAGTGACCCTTCTCAACAATTTCCACGGTCTTCCTTGTACTGATAATGTAAATGTGGTTTCCTCTTTCTATTCTTCTGTGTGGAGACCTCTTTCTGCTCTCCTTTTCCATGGACATAGTTTACACTTTTGCTTTACGTGTATTTTCTCTGAGGAACTGCAAACCATCTTTTGTTGTTCTCTCCTTCACTCACCTCCTGTGAGATACTGCTGGCTCTGTCCCAGAGATCTGTTCAAGACCAAATGTGAAAGGTGTCTATGGAGTGGGTGAAAATTCTAGATCTGAAATTGCACTGAATTTTTTCAGGAGCTACTCTTTGGAAAATAGATATTGGAAGTTAGAGGACTCGCACCACCCACAGAGTCACAGAATCATTTAGGTAGGAAAGGACCCTTAAGATCATTGAATCCAACTGCAAGCCAAGTCCACCGCTAAACCATGTCCCTAAGCACCCCATCACATGTCCTTTAAATTCCTGCAGGGATGGTGACTCAACCACCTCCTTGGGCAGCCCATTCCAATGCTTGACAACACTTTCCATGAAGCGACTTTTCCTAATATCTCATCTAAACCTCATTGGGTGCAACTTGAGGACATTTCCTCTTGTGCCATCACTTGTTACTCAGGAAAAGGGACCAGCACTCACATGACTACCCTCTCCTTTCAGGGAGTTGTAGAGAGCAATGAAGTCCCCATGGGCCTCCTTTTTTCCAGGCTAAACACATCCAGCTCCCTCAGCTGCTCCTTATCAGGCTTGTGCTCCGGACCCTTCTCCAGCTCCATTGTCCTGCCCTGGACTTGCTCCAGCATCTCAATTTTTCTTGCCACAAGAGGCCCAAAACTGAACTCAGGATTTAAGGAGGGGCATCCCCAGTGCCCAGCACAGAGGGACAATCACTGCCCTGGTCCTGCTGACCACACTATTGCTGACACAGAATGCCAGGATGCCACTGGTCTCCTTGCCCACCTGGGCACATGCTATCAGCCACACCCCCAGGACCTTTCCTGCTGGGCAGCTTTCCAGACACTCTGCCCCCAGCCTGGAGCACTGCAAGGCCTTGTTGGGACATGAGGGTAGGAGCTAGCTAACACTTGTGAGATTTCTCCCAGAGTCTTATAGAATGTTTCATGTACCTCTTTGTCCTGGCTGGACAGTCAGTAACAGACTCCCACCAGGATATCTGCCTTCTTGGACTCCCCCTGATTCTTACCCATAAACACTCGACCCTTTCATCACCATCAAGCTTCTTTGATCCATGGCAGGGCTTGGCCGCTGTTGCTCTGGTCCTGCCCAGCTCCCCTCAGCTGCTGTGACATGTGCTGTGGTTTTCTGCCAGGTCTCTGTGTTTCCCTGAGATTCCCCCCGCTGAGGAATTCTCTGGAGTGCTCCGCTGCCCATCATGCTGGCACTGGAGCTGCTTGCCTTGGCGACTGAGTTTTCATCTGCTTCTTTCATTTTTCTCCTTTCATTTGCTTCATTTGCTGTCAAAACACAAAGTTTCTGCCAATTCTTTCCATCTCTACCTCTTCTAGGGCTTCTTTGAAGAAAAATGGCAGCATTAATACAATTTTCATATTCAGTCCAGTACACCCAATAGCCAACACAGTGCTATGGGGCAGTTATAAATCAGATTCTTTAAGTAAATCATGGAAATGGAATGTTGAAGGTTATTGGCATGCAGCTGTTTACTTAAATGACTTCATCATAAAAGAATATCTTAGTAGTTCCAACAATTAAACTGAACCATGTTCTCTGCTCCCGCTTGCTAAGTAATGCCAAATGCAAACTGGTTTTTGTTATATTTCCAAAATTGAAAGCACATTCTCCATAAAAAATTTATTGCTTTAACCTGGCTTTGCAGTTACTCATAACTGTATTGGCTCTAGGCCTGCAGCCGTGAAAACAGCACAGTATTGAAAATCTTTATTTCTTGCAAGCTTCTCTTTTGATCATCATGATGCTGTCTCCATTAATAACTCTTCAGGTTACTGGAATCTGTGCTTTGAGAATGGAATCAATGACCTTCCTCTTTAATTACATCTGAAATTTTCGCTTTTCTTTTCAGTGCTGTTTTGGTACCATCTGGTAGAAGGTAACGATGATTCCAGTTCCACCAAAATCCTTGTCAAGTAAATATTCATGGGCCTCTAAAAAGACTCCTTTCTTTCTGTTAATAACACAACGTTTCAGCAGTATGGAAATGGCGCACAGCTTTAATAGCATGCGCTTAAAGCAGAGGATAGCGCAAAATCAATGTAATGTTCAACCAGAATAAACACAGGGGACATGATATACTCTGCCCATGTTTTAACTTTCATATTTGGATGATATAAAACCTGGTTTTCTGTTGTGTAAGAGAAACCATCACCAACTCCCTGCTGTGAAAAAATTAAATGAGTACTGCAATGTTTATACAATTATTTTAATCTCAAATTTGGTTTATTTTATGCTGTATTTCCTGCTTGCTTTATGATGCATTTTTTTCTATTAAAAACATAATATTGCATGAAGAAATTTAGTTCTTGTTATCAAAATATATTAGCCTGCAGTGCCTGGTAAAGCTCTAATTCAGTCCAATAATTAAATAGATGCTAAAATCCGATGCGTTTTTTTAAGTCAGTCACAAATAAGGACAATTTTCTGAGTCAGGAGTAATTGATCAGGCTGCTCTATTTTACTTTACCAGGAATGTTAGAGCAGAAGGGTCATCAGATTCTGCTTCCTGCTATTACAGGTACACAGTTTCTTATCCACATGAACTGCTGATCAGGATCTGTCTCAAATTTTTTTTCTTGTTATTAATGTTTACTGGTTGTGATCCAGAGAGTTGGAAACTTTATCCTGGTTTCTATCTAAATGTATCCATGCCCAGTTTATTTGTCCTGTGTTAACCTGGTTCACCCTTTCTGGAATTGAAAAAAAAAATGGAGAAAAGGAGGTCTTTTTAAATTAAAATATTTTCTCCTTTTGTCATTATGGCTTGAGCAAGCTTGGTGTGCCCAGATTCCTTTTGCACAGCAGCCCAGCCACTTTACTGTTGATTTCTTCAGCATGCCCAGTTTGGGTTCTTGAATGTAGGACCTCAGTGTCTCAAAGTACTGCAGGTGAGGATTCTCCAGGAATAAGGACACTGAGGTGCTGTCAGTGACATTTGTATTTCATTGTATATTCTGAAAAGGTCTCATCCTAGAAACCCTTTTGCTTTTCTCACAGATGCAGCAGTGGTGACCCTCAGTTGCCTGTGATGGGCAAATTCAA
Organism: Oreocharis arfaki; assembly: GCA_013398015.1. Taxonomy (NCBI): domain Eukaryota; kingdom Metazoa; phylum Chordata; class Aves; order Passeriformes; family Paramythiidae; genus Oreocharis; species Oreocharis arfaki. The sequence continues at coordinate 273,338 of VZRR01012420.1, forward strand.
AGCAGCTTCCCTTCTCAGTTGTTCCAAGTTATTATTACCCTGTATATATGATTCCACCAGCTAATTGACCTGACAACTAAATGTCACTGATCATTTCCAAATAGCATGCTTAAATTTCCACTCTTTCTGACATTATTTTACACGTTCTCTAAATATTGTTTATCGCTCTGTCTCCAAGGTAGTTGTTCTTTACACCATATGCTGTAAATCCCTTTAGCTGTTCTTCCTGTGTCACACCTTTAAATTATTTTGTTGGACTTTTAGCCCTTCTCTGGCATTATTCCAATGTATCTCAGCCTTTTGGATGCCAATGTAGATCCTATTTCTGCATGGCAAAGCATTTGCAAGGGCCAGCAGGAAATGTGCTGCTGTACAGAATCCTATTCTCTAGGCAGAACATCCATTCAGCAAAAGAAAGAGAAATTGCTACTATTTTACTTAATATCCAAATAACAACAACAAAAAAGAGCTACATCATGTTATATGAATTCATTGAGACCATCTGTGGAAGCAACAAGATTTAACAGAAGGTTTAGAAACCATTGTGTCATTTAAGTAAATTGGGGCTCATCTGCAGTGCTCCAAGTTAATTTGTTGTTTTTATGAAGCCCAACATTTTGATGTTTAAATATATATCCAAGAGGGAACCATATAAATTAATGAAAATGTATGTATGAAGTAAAAACAAGCAAGTATTAAACAAGCCACTTCTAAGAATTATATTTTTAAAGACTATAAGAATTTGCTGTGTAGGTAAGAAGGTGCTGTACTCACTCCTGTCTCTGTGAAATATTGTACTCATTCAAATCAATTATCCTTTTACAGATGTGATTTCATAAAAGCATAATTAGTTCATGTCTGGAATTGTATCAGGTAAAACAATCTATTTTAATTATTTCTGTATCAGTGAACTGCAGCACAGTTTTTTTTTCTATCCATGAAACAAATTTAATCAACTCTGCCAAATAAGAACTCATTTGTCACTTGAAAGATGAAATTGTTTACTTTCAGTGTCAGCCAAAAAAACCCCCCAAACTCAAACCATATATCTGCATGCATATGTTCCTTGCATCTGTAAATGTACCTATTTTGGCCTTTTGTAAAAATTCACCTGCACTGGGGAACCATGTCGGTGATTCTACTTCTCTTCCATTACCTTTCATGGATGTTTGTCCTGGGTACACAAGGACAGAGCCTGGCAGAGGTCCTGCTGACTGCTATTTAAAGGCCTCCTTAACCAGGTGAAATTAAAAATCTGCCCACAAGGTTGTTTTTGAAAGTCACATATGACACACCAACAATGAAAGACTGCCTTTCATTTTTCTCAGGAGAAATTAATTAAACTGACCAAAGTAATATGAAAGTGAGGGAACTTGGTGGATAAACAGCACAGCTGGAGAGAGTTTCAGTCAAAACACAGTAGGTATTTTCCCATACACGTGAATATGGGAGGTGCACCCCAAAGGCTTTGCTGCAGCTGAGCAGAGGGGGTGGATACGGATTCACAGACCCTCACAGGGTGCCCTTTGCAAACCTCAGCCTCCATGGACAGTGAATTTGCCTTGTCCTCTGCAGCCACAAGCCCCAGCCATGCCCTGCAACCAGCACTGGGCCTGGGGGTCTGCTCATCCAGCCTTTATGTGCTGGCACTGAGGAGGGAAAAAAACACCTCACCAGTCCATAGTTTCCAGTCTTCTCTGTGCCCTGACTCCTCTGTTACACGATGGACCAGGTGCTCAAATCTGTGTGTGTAGAGCAGCCATCCCTACTGGTAACTTCCTTAACCATACCATAAAATTTGGATGCTAACAAGGCGCTCCCTACCAGTTAAGTGCTGGTTCTGCATCCCTTTGCATACCAAGGCTGCCTCTGTAACTTCCAGCATAATCCTGGGCACAGGACTCAGGTTCCATGTGGCATTAAATCTCTAGGTTGTTCTCTGTCAAGAATTTGTCCTCTTCCAACTTGTGAACTCCTCAGCAGTCCCTGGATATACCTCAACAGGTTGCACAGTCCAGGGATCATTCCTCAAAGTGTTTTTTGTACATCCACCTCGTTCTGAGGGCTGTCATGATTTACTAGTATGGATGCAGGCTGATGTGTACCACCTGACTTCAAGGTCCAGGAACATTTATTTCCACACAGGCAGCCAGCATGTCTCACCATGTCCCTTCCTCTGTGCCTGTCACCTCCCTAGTGGCACCTGCCGTTTCAAATCTCAGCAGCTGCTGTGACCCTTATTCCCTCTCAGCCCAAGCCATTTTCAAAAGCCTCCTGCACGACGAGATCACGTCTGTGCTGAGATGTGAGCTAACCCCATCACTCGGTGGCAGGCACAAAGCTCTCTGCTCTGAGAGGCTCATTCCAGGCTCAGTCTAATTGTAGAACAACAGTTCTCGCCTCTCCTTGCCTGTCACTGATGTAGCTGCCAGCCAAGACAGGAACTGAAGCAACAAACAGTCAGCATTTCCCCCACAATAAGAAAAGTAGGGATCTATTTCCTGGTGCATTTATTTCTTAGGCTTTGGAATACAATATTCTGATAAAATTCTTATTAATATTAATAATAACATATAGGCACTGCTTGATGAGACAAGTGGAATAGCTGAAATGTACGCGTGGGATTTTGAATCATGTCTTTTCTGATAAGACTTGGACCTCTGGAGCAGAAGGCAGAGCTCTGCAGCATGTCTCTCGTGATTCTCTGTACACTGATAGCTGGGTAATTGGGAAAACAAGGGCAATTCAGACTGATTCACATTGGATTTACCTGTGCTGGCTGAAGATGTTACCCACCTGGACGATAAACTCTTCAGCTGTTGCAGCTAAATCAGAGATGATTGTGAATCTGAGTTGTCAGCCTGCACAGTTTGCAACCTGACGTTTTAATGTAAACTGAGATTGATAGTGGTTTACATTTACTGGCAGTAACAAAATCAGCACCTCACCTAATCAGTGATCTGGCAGGGACATTTTGGGATGGCAAGCTTTTAAATCACCCTGTCCCGAAGTGCCAGATATTGCGAAAAGGGTGGTTTTAAGGACAGGACTCTTATATCTGACTCTGGCTTCACAAGCTCATGTTCATCAGCCCTTTGGATTTCAGTGGACTACAGAAAAATAGCTGACCTGTGGTATTGTGAAAAGTATTTTTCCTTGGCACAGTTTCTTTGCATACATCTCTTGATCTCATCAGAGAGCTTGTCAAAAGAATTCACTAGAGAAAACTTACCAAGCAGGTAAAAAAACCCCATGGATAATTAAAAACCAATTAGTTTGATGCCAGTTATATCTAAGACGTTAGAAGAAATTATTAAGGAAAAAATAGAAATACAGAGAAATGAATTAATATGTTACAAGTCTTTGTTAAAAACAGAATCCTCAGAATAATCTGTAGTCTTCTTTGATATGACAGGAAATGTCCTAAATTAGTCAACAGTGCATTTTTCTCTTGACATGTAAGAAATTATTACTTGAGATAACTAAAGTGGATATTTGTAGAGCTGTGAGATAACTGGAGATAAGGAAATACAAGACTGTCATGAAACTTTGTCTGGAACAGCATGGGAATTCTGGTTTTCCATGCTTGAGAAAAAGAAATACAAAATGAAGCAGGCAGAGCAAAGGATGAGCAAGAAATTAATTTTAATGGAGGAAAGCAAAAGAACCTAATTTATTTCACATGAACAAATGATACCAGAATGCATCCATGATAGTGTGCCTCCATCCAGGCAACGTGGATCCTGGTGGAGAAGACTGGCAGATTCCCTTCAGCTGTGTGTGTCTGGTAGGGAGATCCAGTTTGATGCCAAAAATGTTCAAAAGAAATCACTGCAAGCCATTATGAAAAAAAAAAAAAAATCAGTTGTGTAAAGGCCAAAATGTTTCATTGCCCTTTGAAAGCTCCTAAACAACCATGTGATGTATGGAAATGTTTCCAGTGGAGGAGGTGAGGGAGATCAAAAGGAAAGTGGGACCTCAACTCCTTGGTCTCTCACTGCATGGGAATGCAGTGGGATGTGTCTGCCATCACTTACTTAGGCTGGAAGCTTTCTTGTGCATCCTCGGGGCTGTGCCACGTTCTGCAGGTTGTCCCAGGCACAGGCTGAGTGCCAGCAGCGTCCAGGAAACCTTCCCAGCAGCAATTTCCTGACAACTCCATGGCAGCATGGGCAGGTCAGAGGAAGAGCCCAGTGCTCTGCACTCAGCTCCAGTGTGCTGAACTAAAATTCTTGAGCTGTTGAGTCCATAACCAGGCTTGTGAGGGAAGGATGAAGTTTCCTATCAGAGTTTGGAGTGAAAGAAGGGATTTAACAAAAATACCTAAGCTTGTACATCATTCAAGCTCTATGGCTTGTTTATCCATTGGTTAAACAGCTGTAACAGACCATACTGCTTCAAAGAGGATTCACAAGAGACAGCAATCAATAAATACTTGTGAAGACCTTTGATGCTTGAAAATGGAAAATGCTATTTTGACTAGACTTATACAACAATTCAATTACGGTTTTGGAGAAACAGAGCGGGAAGAGCAAACAGATTTGATCAAGACTGAGGTTCTTTGTCACGATTACACTGAGTCCTAACTAAAAATAACAGGAGGCTAAGAAAGAACTGATTCAAACTGTTATCTTTCAAACCTGTTCTAAGTACATGATCTAGAAATTATAAAAAAAAAAGTATTGCAAAAGATAAATAAGATAGACAAGGGCCCTTCTGTCAAATCAGCTGTTTCTGTGTTTGGACTAATGGAAGCAGTGTATCAGGTTAGAGAGGCACAGTCACAAAACTAATGAAAATATAGGGGGATGATAAATGTGTTTTGATACCAGCCTAAGACGGAGGTGTCCCTGAAGAGCTTACTGCACAGATAAGTGCAGGACAAAATTCAATTCCATGTAATTGCTGTGAAGGCAAGATTGATGTCACCTAAATTAAGACTGAATTTAGACTAATGTTCTGCAAAATTTGGATGCCAACAGCTCAGAACACTGCTTCAAAGCAGCCATTCTCTTGATACTCTCCTTACTGTCCATTGTCTGTGCGTGCCTTTGGTCAGCCCCAGAGTTCCACATAAGCACAAACATTGCACATCTCTGCTGTCACCCATTCAGATCAGTTTGGTGCCCATGTCACTCTCAAGATCTCTTGACATTTAGATTTGGGCACCAATGTCTAATACCACCCAAAAGCCTGGAGAACTTGGCCCGTGGTGCTGTGTTTGCAGGAGCCCACTGCCATGCACAGACCCATTGGGTTGGCAGACCACAGATGTTCAAATCCATGACAGGGAAGAAGTCAGGGCCTAAAAAGAAGAAATTTAACTTTCCCAGATGTGGGGGGTTTTGAATCTCTGTCACTCCTGTCCCCAGCCATTGTGTTCCAAGAACACGCACTCCCTCCCTCTGGATGCACAACTCACAGTTCATGATTTGTGAGGCCAGGAGAAGAACAGAAAAACAACAACCTGACTCTACTCTGAGGAAAGCAGGTGAGGCTTCTCACTGGGCTAATAAACCTAGTAGGAGAGAGAAAAGGTAGGTTTTATTTAGTCCTGAGCACTACTCTAGTGACAGTTTAGTATTTGGAAAGTGCACAGTGCCCTTGTGAATGAAAAGGATCAGCCAGACTGACCTTTCTTGTCATTAAAGTCTGCTTCCTTTGTGCAGACCTGCTTAAAGATGCTTCTCTCCATGCATTTGTTATGTGCTATCCCATAAGTCTCCTAAAAAAGGAAAAAATGTCTTTTGAATATAATGGAACTCCTACTCCCATGATTAAATGCAATGAAGAAACCACTGAATACAATGATTTACTAGCAGGAGACTCGTACATCTTTAAATCAATAGGGTGGCATTTGCTTGCCGTGATGAGCCCACCGCCCACCTATGGCTGGCAGAGGCTGGATCAGCTGGCTGGCTGGAAGAATTATGAAGAATATATTACAAAAACATCAAAAAGAGCATATCTGTTCTGTCCGGCATTTTGAGAATAATTCCTGTTCTGGGCAGTACACGAAGAGTACACCACAATCAATCTCTTACCAGCGTCTCAGCCTGCCTTCTGTATTCTTTTCAGGCATTTGTAGTCTCACCAGCACCCTGAATCTGGCCCTGATTCTGCCCTGTTGCCTGCCCCATCTCTTGGCTTTGTCACTGTGATGACACCATCAATTTGCCCCTTTGTTACAATGTGGGCATCTTGCCTTCCCCTTTCCTGCCCTTTGAAAACACTGCTGCTCATGTCATCCACCTTCTCTTCCAGCTGCTTTTGCTGTTCACTGGCCTACAGCACAGCCAGGAGAAACTCGTTGAAAATATTTCACAGCCTACAGTTTTGTCTCCTTGCCTTCCTTATGTTCCTTATCCCCAGATGGGCCTTGGCATCAGCTCGGTTGCTTGCTTTGTGCCTTCAAGTGAGCTCCTCTGTGCCTTCTCTGCTTTTCCCTGGCACTAGTCAGAAAATAACCCCAGACCAGTCTGAAATGACTGTTATGATTCCCCTCTGAAATCCTTCCCTCAAACACCTGTTTGCTCTGTGATCAGGCCTAGTGTCCTTCCTCTCCTCAAACCACTGGATTTATCACTTTCACCGATGGCGTGTGCTGGTTTCCTTGTGCTTTCCTGCCCTGTCTGTTGTACCCCATCTTACATTTAACCTGTGAGTTCTGCAAGGCAGACAGTTTCCCTAGACGTGTTCACAGAGTGTTTAACTCCAGGAGGATGAGACAGAGCTGCTGTCCAAATAAATTAATATTCTACAGGCAGATGTTTGGTCTTTTTATTAAGGCAGGATCCATCTTCTTCCACGACTTCTCCATGTTACCTGCCAGGATAGCAATATTCCACCCTGCTATGCTGAATGACATCAAGGCCACTGGGCTGTTAGGAAACACATTCAGATTGGTTTGAAAAGCCCAGAGAGAGAGAGAAAGAGAGAGTTATCAACTATTTCTCTTGGCTCCAGCAGAAAATTCTGCAGCTGTTGTTTAAAAAAAAAAAAACAAGCTTTCCAGGATGGATTTTTTTAAGTTTCAGCTTTTGGCCCTCTTATCACAATTATGTCTTCATTAGGCACATGAAAGAACTCCTTAAAACCCAGTATATTCTACAACTATAATCAGGGCACTTTTCAACCATATCCTGAACTTTCAAACTTTCAAGAGTATAAGTACCCAATGAAAGTAATACCTGATAATGATAGAGTCCATTATTTGCAAAAGAGACAAAACACACAAAATGCAAAACATAAACTCAAAAGTGAAGGCTTGAGCAGAGCCCAAGACATTTCATAAGCTGAAAAATGAAGGCTTGAGCGTAGCTCAAGACATTTCACAGGCTGGGACATAATTGCTCTTGATTCCTTTATATTGGCTTTTTATCTCAAAGAAGGCAGATGACGAATTGCCAAGTGATTTTTCATAAGCCATTAGTACATGGTTTCCCTCCCTTTCTCCTCCTCCTCCTTTGCACATTTGGATCCTTTCCTTTTAATATTTGTAAGTTTACAGTTTGGAAAGGTCAAAAAATGCAAAGCACAAAGCTTTTCCTCTCTGCAGCCCACTGGCTTCTTTCTTACTATTTATACACTGCAGTTGAATTTGGGGACATCAGTCACCTTTAATGTTAGACAAACCCATTTCGGAAGGTGCTCCTGCCCTAAAAGATTTGCACTGAATAGATGAAGCTTCTAAGAGAAAGAAGATAAACCACAGGAACTCAACCCAAGCCAGTGGGCAGTCAAAGGGCAGGCCTGGGAAGGAATTTTTATCTCAATGATGCCTTAGTCACTGGTTTTCCCATGCACTAGTGTCCTTTTTATATGACAAAGAACGTTGTGACTGAGAAATTGGGTGTTTCTCTAACCTGTCAAAGGCCAGCCAGTACATAAAGGACAGCTGGGGTGATCCAATGCAGTTTAATAATGTCTTAAAGTACCTGAACCCCTGGAGAGCACAACTGCATTTTTAAGCTGATGGTCAGATCTAGGCCTCCTGGAAAAATGCAAGATTGAAATTTCTGTGCCCCTTCTTCTCCCCACCTCAACAGACCCCATTGCTATTCCCCTATCACAGCACTCAAACCTGAGCCCTGTGGGGCCCTGGCACCCCCCACCCTTTGATCCTGACTGCTGGTTGTGGGCAGCTGCAGACAGCTTGCGATGCTGGCAGCATCAGGGTGTTGGTTTTTCATCCTCCCTGTGATAGGAACAGAGGTGAGGAGTTCAGCACTCTCCCTTACCTCCACTGACATCAGTGCTGTGTCAGCCCTGATGGTATTAGAACAATCTTTTAAAAGCAGTTCATCCTATTACTGAGCTGTGCACTCCCTGAAGGCCATGGACAAATGTTAAAGTCTGGAAGTGCGTGTGATGTCACGGAAGAAATATGAAACGGCAGCTGAACTGCTGGCTGCTGCAAGGGCAAATTTTGGTTAATGTTTCCTATTAACTCCTAGCTCCTTCTGTCATCCTGCTATCGTGGTAGGGAGAATCTGAAGGAAATAGCTCTCTTGTCTTCTGCTCAAAATTGCCATTTGCCAAGGATTTGCTAGAGGTCTAATTAAAGCAGAATAAATGTATTTTGCATTTCTCACCCAAGAGGGTAGTTTAGATCAGAATCAGTGGAATGAATACAGCGTGTTTCTGACAGAGTTTTGAGTGTAAATGAAAGGGATACTGTGAATGATGAAGACAGATGTACTTCAAGTGAAGAATTAATACTGTTCATAACAGTAGAAATATAAAAATACATACTATTAGAACAAACGCTTTGGTAATATTAGGCACTGCTGTGTCTAAATCTCTGTTAGAATATACAGATGGAACAGACAAATATTTATGCTGATATTTAGTGCTTAGTACTGCTGTGGCTGTAATTTGTATTCCCCCATAATCATGTCAGAATGCCATTCTGTGCTTTGTGTTGTGCCATTTTCACTTGTGATTTTAATGTCTCTGAAGCAACTCTTCATGGGGAAACCCCTTCTTCCAGCCAAGAAAACAACTTTTCTCAAATCTCTGTGGTGCTCTCTGAAATAAAAATAACAACACTAACAAGGCCCAGAAGCTTCTGTATTGAACTATGCACAACTAGCTTGTGAAAAATGCTTTCTTCACAGGGGACCTTATGTTCTTAAACAAGACTCATCATGTGATTTTTGCAAACAAGCAGAGGGAAGCTGTAGTTAACTGAGATGTGGTTGTGAAGTCTGTCTATATTTGTGAGCTGCAAACATGTCACGTTTTTACAGACAGAAGGAAGCCAAAAAATGTTCATGAGATCACAAGCCTTACTAAGCAACAGCTTCTGTGCTCCTGCTCCAGCATCACTCAGAGCTCTATGTCCTGTTGACAGCCTCTGCACTGGATTAGCTCCCCAAAGAGCTGCAGGGTGACACCTGCACAGGTTCTTAAAGATGGATGAGATGTTTAACCAGATCACTTTCTCTCCCATACTCTTTCTTGGAGCTCCCACAGTGTTCTCACGATCATGCACTTGGAAGCACAGCCTTGTCACTCTCAGGTGACTCTCTCTCCCTGCTTCTAGCAGCCAAAAGGGCAAGTGAAGCACATACCTCTGGCAACAATTACTGAATGGCTTGGGTTGGAAAGTACCCCGAAGATCATTTAGTTCCAACCCCCCTTCCATGGATAGGGACACCTTCCACTCGACCAGGCTGCTGATTTTTTGGTGGCATGAGTGACTTGAACAGGACACAGAGTTATGGAAAGAGGCTGAGACACTTGGGGTTGTTCAGCCTGGAGAAGATACAGAAGTTTTTAATTAGCCTTCTGGCTCACAGCTGCATTTTGTGATAATTCACCATGATGATCATCATTTGTCTTCATCTCACAGATTAGAAACAAACACCCAGCTTTGCAATACTATTTGGTCATCCTACAGAAGACAGTGTTTTAACCATTGCTATTAATACCTTAAATGTATTATTCAGGGCTTGTCCCATCCTTGCCCTACAAACTATAGCTGTCTGCCAGACAAACTCCATTTTCTTCCATTTAATAAAGTGTTGTAATAGTTTCTCCAAGCACCTTTTTTTGGCAGATTTTCAATGTATGCTTGCTGTTTACTCACGAGCAGGGTCATTGGTGGTATCTTGGTTCCTTGCAATAATGAAGAAATTGCCTTACACAGTGAATAGCTGCTCCTTTGCCATCAAGTTTATGTTAACATTCACAGTATCAATTAAACCAAAATTGAGGATCAAATATGTGACAATAACTGGAGGGGCTGAAATAATTGCAAGGGTGAGGTCATGGTGATCAAGCTTCCAAATGGATTTTACAGAGTGCTGATGTGAATTCTGCAGGTTATTTCTCCTTCCTTCAGGTGTCAGAACTCATTTAGGCTTTAGACATTGCCGTAAAAGGCAATCAGCTCTTCCCTTCCAATCTCCAAAATCATTTTAGCACAGGTAATATCAACAGAGTCACATCATTTAGAGCCTTCTCCTGCCGCCGTGCAGCTGCTCAGGCAGTTAATTACAATATGTTCCTGGGATGAGAGGATGAACAGGCAGCCGCATTTCTGCGCTCCATTAAAATGAGCTTAGCCAAATTAGGCTGATAGGATAATGGGAATACCTCGTGCAATTCCTTCTATTCCCAGCAACAAGGATTGTGCCAGATATTGGTCTCTTTGTGTAGATTGTATACCTGGTGTTTGTTTACTAGGAATAAGTAATGGCCATATTCTTTCATCTTATACCAAGTTGCTAAACAGCATTATTCTAAAGACTTATAAATTAATGCATCATCTACTCATGCAAAATAACAGTATATCTACTGTCAAACTTTGATTTAGTACTGAAGAGAGGTAGGAGCTTGAAATATTTTTTTTTAGGAAAGTACAGGAAACAAACTGTTCCATGAGAACAGGTGCCTTACATGATATATGTCACTTATGCACCTTCATCATTTCAAGTAGGAATGTTCCAAGTTTATGGAGCTCTTCTCTATCACCTTCAAGAGTTGTTAAGGCTAAAATTTCAAATTATTTTAATAACATTGATTTGTCCATTGTTGATTCATTTGTAGTGGGTCAGGGCCCCAAGGATGGGATTTATTTAATTTTTCTCTCTGAAAAACTGTAATCTACATTCAGTGTAAAATAATTAGGGGAACAAAATGCCCTTCAGGGAAGTCTGGCTTAGGAGAAGAAGTACCTTTAAACATCAAAAGAGATCCAAAATCACCTTGAGACAGATGAGCTAAATGTAAGGCACTAATATCAGAAAGGGTGAATTCACGCCAAAGACACCTTTTTTTGAACCCATCCCTTAATAAGCTTTACTTGATTAACAGAAGAATGTCAAATTCAGATAAAATAATGTCATTTATTGTAGTTGGGTGGTTTTTTGATGATTTCATTTTGCTCTGTGTTTCAGGCTGTACTTCCTAGTTTCTGTTTTTCCTTTTCATAGTAACAAATGGGGGCTTTGGCAATCCTTGTCACCATCCTCTTGGCTGAGAACAGAGCAGAGCAAATAGAGGAGTGTGGGTTATGCTTTACCATGTCCCTTTAGGCATGTCTCTGACAGGATAACAAGTGGTCAGTGTGGGTGGCTCTCGTGTAGTGTTAAGGAAAGAAAAGTGCTGTGTCCTCTTCCACAAGCTGGTTTTGAGCCTCATCTTTGGGACACTGGCAACAAGCTTAGTAGAATCTAAACTGAAGGCTTTCAAGACCCAAACAATGAACAAGGTAATTAAGTCTGACTTCTGGGAATCAGAAGTCTGGGGCTACTCATCCCTCCTTGGGAGTAGCCCCCTGGGTAGAGCAGTCCAGGCCCCTTTGCAGAGGGAGCATGTGAGGCATATTCTGCTGTAGACTTCAAATATTACACCTGCAATTTCAGAGTTTCATGGTCAAATTCCAAGCCAGAAATAAGCCTCCAGCATCTGTTCCTTTATCAACCATACTGCAAGGAAGATGACAGATAGCGTGAGGGCATTACTTTTAAATGGCCATGGAGAGAAGTAGGAGTCCCTTCCTTTGGTGTCAGCAGGAGCTGTGTTCTAAAGATAAGTGAGTGAAGCAGTTGCTGAGAAAAGTAAGACATTATTCCATATATCATCCATTGCAGACATACATATTATCTATGATATATGGATAAACCAAGAGGGATTTACATTTTTAAAAAATGCCTATTGTTCTGTAGCAGTGGTGGTGGTGTGCTTTTAAGAACAGACATACATGTGATTCCAATGTGTGCAGTTTTATTGTATTCAGAACTGCTGAAAATAATTACCCACAATATCAATTTCCCTTCTGGAGCTTCAGAAGCAGGTTGAGAGCAATGGTGCTATTAAGAATAATTTCAGAGCAGTAAATATAGCAATCTAATTATCTATAATGGCAGGTTAGACATCTAAATTTGACTGAAATGAAGAAATACATCACTGCACATGCTATTTCAGTGAAAATATGCATACATCTATCCTGCCTGCAGCAAATGTGATGTATAGAAAACATTCTTCAAAACACATAGTTCCTTTGGTGATTGGTTCCTAACACTCACTCTTTAGTCCAAAGTATTAAAACCAAAACACTACATAAAATGTTGCATCTATTCTGTTACGTATCGTGATCTACTAAAGAGCTGGAATACTTTAAATATATTTTATATAAATATAAAAGGTATTCTGAATCAAAGCCTACAATCTGGAATACAATGAGACTCTCATTGATGGTTCAGTTATTCAATGGATAAGGTCCTAGAGATTTTGTTGGCAGTCAGTAATGGGTCCATATCAAAAATAGACATTATCTGTCTGTCTATAACAACAGTAGTTGTGGAGCTGCATTAACAGATGGGACTGCTGCTCTCAGCTCTGAAGCATGAAAGGTTCATATCCCCCTGGCAGCAAAGCATATGGTCAAATAAATATGAACAAGCTCAACCCTTAACACCATGCTCTTGGGATATTTAGTATTCACCTAATGCCCTTTGACTGAAAGCCTTAAGGGACCTGTGGCCAACATATGTAGAAATACAACCATTCATATTCTACTTGGCACATACTGTTATGCTTCATATTTTTAGTATATGAAGTCTGCAGATTTTAACAGCTTTATGATGCTGCATGTAGAGATGAGACCAATAATAGTGGATGAGAGACTGAATATGACCCAGCAATGTGTACTTGCAGCCCAGAAAGCCAAACATGTCCTGGGCTGCATCCAAAGCCCCATAAACAGCAGGTGAGGGAGGGGATTCTGCCCCTCTGCTCTTCTCTGCTCTGGTGAGATCCCACCTGCAGTGCTGCATCCAACCCTGAGGTCCCAGCACAAGAAGGACTTCAACCTGTGGGAGCAAGTCTAGAGGAGGCCACAAAGATGATTAGAAAACTAGAGCACCTCTCCAGTAAGGAGAGGAAAGGCTGAGAAAATTGGGACTGTTCAGTCTGGAGAAAAGAAGTCCCCAGGGTCACCTAATTGCAGCCTTCAGTACCTGAAGGAACTTACAGGAAAAATGGAGAGAAACTTTTTACAAGAGCCTGGAAGGACAGGCTCAGACTGAAAGAGGGTAGGTTTAGGTTAAATATTAGCAGGAAATTATTGTGAGGGATGGTGAGGCACTGGAACAGGTTGCCCAGAGAATTTGTGGCTGCCCCATACCTGGAAGTGTTCAAGGCCAAGTTGGATGGGGCTTTGAACAACCTGGTCTAGTGGAAGGTGTTCCAACCCATGGCAGGAGGGTTGGAATGCAATGCTCTTTAAGGTCCCTTAGAGGTTTAACCCAAACCATTCTGTGATTCCATGATTCCATGATTCTATGATTCTGTGGATATAGCGACGTCTGAGGCTCAGCTTGTCACAAGTTTCGCAAATTTTGGTTTTTTGGGGGAATCTCAGATATCACTCTCTTTATCAAGACTGACTGTGACCACAGCCAGGGCGCTGCAGGTTCAGTGACATGCACTGGCAGGAACTACAAGACAGAGCTCACCCTCACAGGAGGAGAACTGGGTGGACTGACTGCAAACCAGAGAAGGTTTTACTGAGATATTTTAGATGGTTGGTTTTGTGACTATGTTTAATAGATTCATTCATGTTTGTATTGGTTTGGCACGGCCTGGTTAGCAGGGGTCTGCGAAGATGGCTCCTGCGAGGAAGCTGCTGGAAGCTTCCACCATGTCCAGCAGAGCCAATGGCTGATGGCTCTGAAGATGGACATGCTGCTCGCCAAGGCTGGGACAATGAGAGAGGTTGGTAATGCCTCTGTGATGACATATTTAAGAAGAAAATCAAAACAAAGTCACAGGATTTTGGATTCTGGTCAGAGAAGAGGAGGAGGTGAGAACAGGGGAGGGAAAACAACATGGTGACACCAAGGCCAGTGGAGAAGGAGGGGGAAGAGGTGCTTCAGGCCCTGGAGCCAAGATTCCTCTGCAGGCCGTGGTGCAGAGCATGGTGAAGCAGCTGTGCCCTTGCAGGCCATGGGGATCCACGGGGAGTGCAGAGATCCACCCGCAGCCCGTGGGGAGGTGCCCGTGCTGGAGCAGGTGGATGCCTGGAGGAGGCTGTGATCCAGTGGAGAGAGAGGGCCCTGCTTCCAGGCTGGAGCAGCCTGTCCTTGCAGGACTGCACCCCGTGGGAAGAGAGAGCCCAGCGCAGCAGTTTTGGGAGGGCTGTGTGCCCGTGGGAGGGGCTCACGCTGCAGCAGGTGCGGTTTGGCTGCTGCTTGGGAGAGTGGAGCCACGCCGGGAAGTTCACGGAGAACTGTCTCCCGTGGGAGGGACCCCACGGCCTCGCAGGGAAGGACTCCTCTCCTGGAGCAGCAGAAGAGAGTCTCGGTGATGAACTGACCAAACCCCCATGCCCTGCCTCCCTGTGCTGTCGGTGGGAAGGAGGGAAGGGCTGGGGAGGGAAGGTGTTCTAAAGGCTTCTTTCACTTCTCATTATCCTCCTCTGATTCTGTTAGTAATAAATTCCCTTCGCAACTTAAGGTGAGCCTGTTTTACCCTTGAAGTGTTCTCTCCCTCTCCTTATCTCACTCATGAAGCGTTCATTAATTTTTTTCCTTTTCCTTCCTCTGCTCAGCTGTGGCAGGGGAGGGTGAGCGAGCGGCTCTTGTGGGTGCCTGGTGTTGGGCCAGCATCAAACCACGACAATGTTTTAAAGGAAAACTAAAGTATCAGTTAAGTTAAGTAGTTTAACTTCTGCAGTGAACACCAGTGCGAGATGACTCTCAAGTGCTGGTCACCTGTTTCCAGGTGAGGTCACCTCTTTGCTCACTTTCACTAGTGTTCTTCAAATGGCTCACTGGATGATTTTGATTCAGAAGGGTTCATGGTGAGTTATCTTCTCTCAATCCACTCCCAAAGTATGGCTTATCCTAGGTGCTTCCTTGTATTTTCTCACCTGGGCCTGATTTATTAAGTGGAGCAGGTGATTCTCCATGACTGATCCAGTTTGTCAATATCTGATCCTCCACAGGCCTGCATTTGCTTTACAACCTTTACCGGGGTCTAGTAAAAATGCACTTATTGATGAACCTCATCAGAGGCATACCAGGTGGCTGGCAAAGGTGTCTTCTGGGCATCAGGTAGCCCTTTATTAAAGTTTTTAGATATGTTCATCATTTCTACTAATTTATTTTTCTAGTAATCATATGACAGTGAGTTATAACCCGAAGGACCTTCACTACACAGGGTATGCAGTAATAAAGGTGAACAGTGAGGAGCTTAGGCTTGCTGTTGTAAATACACATGGCCCTCCCAGATGACATTTAACACTCTCTCAATTTAAAAATAGACCAGGGTGTTAATTCATATCTCTATGGCTTTTCTTGCTTTTCTGAGGTTGTAAAGTCTCTGTGTATTACTTTCCATCTGACAAGGAGGAGAGGTGAGAGAATATGTATCAGAAAATCAGCATCAGTCACAGCTTTGCAGCGTGGTTTTAGTTTTTTTCTCCTTAACACTTTCAAGGTTGTATCACCAGACATGATAACTAGTAAATGTACTATTAGAAGAAATTTAGCACAGAGAACATTGGCATCATCACTGATACCAGTTAAAAAGCAAATAAAAAAAGCCAAAACAAAAATCCAAAATAACAAAAACCTCTACCCTGCAATGATTATAGATGTTTTTCTTATGTAATTAAACCAACCAGCTCATTAGCATTAACCACCCTACACATTCTAATGACACAATTTATTTTAAACTACAGATTCAAGCAGATCTGATAAGGCTGCAGTTTACTAATTCTAAAATAACTTCTAATTTAAAGCAGCCTTCTATGCTTTGGCTGCCACATTGAACCATGTCCCATTACAACTGGACTTACTCAGCAGACCAGTCCATTTCATCATGAAGAAATTCAGGAAGAGAATTTGCAAGCTTTTGGCTCAATATGTTTTTTATGGGAATTCAATGAATTTATTTTAATTTAAATCTATCTAAGGACTGAAATTCAAAACTGTTATGGAAAATTAACTCTTTCCCTTATGTTAGAGATTGTTCTGTCTCCCAAGGGCAGCATCTGGCAGATAATACAGTATGTTGTGCTGGAAAGCAGCTCAGGCATATTTAAGAAGCAGATTGTAATTACAAAGGCAAGGCTTAGAGGATGATATCTTTTGATACAGCATTTTAACTTTCAACCTTTAACACCAGTCAGGTTTCTTGGCTCTCCTTGGCTTTAGAGCTTCAGAGAGGGAACCATAGATGTCTTCCCAGTAGTTTTACAATGTGCCCAGAAAGTGACCATGCTTACATGATGGTGGCTACCCCAGAGCAATGAATTTGTGCTCTGAGCCTCCAGATCCAGCCCAGGTGACAGCAAAAGCTGGGTTGGGGTGTTCTGGCCAGCTCAAAGCAGAGCACGTTCACATCCTTACACAGCATCCAGTGCAGCCATACATTGAATGGAGTCACTGGCTGCCACACTGGGGTTTCCTTTTCCAGAGAATGTCAGTGCTTGTCAGTGATCCTTGTTAGGAGATAATTTTGAGTTTAAATCAAATAAGCTCAGGTTATCTTCAGGGAGGAAAGTAATTTGTTGTGATCAGATGAGATGGCAGACATTTGCCTTCCAGAAAAACTCCATTAAGTGAAAAATGACCTCTCATCAATGAGGAATTAAGCTCAAAACACTAAAAATCTACATCCTGGCATTGATTGTGGACACACTTAGTAGACAGATTAATTTATATGTTTACTGCACCTAATCTTCCCTTATGTGCATCTGGATGTTCCATAAACCAATTTACCTCAGCTATGGAAAGATCAAGCAGTAGAGATTCAAACTATATATAACTTCTATGCAAGAGCATCAGAACATGACATTAATCTCCTTTCTAATTTCCTAAGCTCCCATTTTGTCATACAAGGTGACATCCCTCTCAGCAACTGGGTGATTTATATTGTGGAGGGTGTTTTTAACCATCTTTAATATTGGTGCAACAGCTCATCCATCTTGAAACAAATTATATATGCAAGATTATTTATTCAGGACAGGCAATAAATCATTAAAAAAAGGTCTTATTTCTAAATAAATACAGCATATCTGTCTTTGTCTCTTTGGTATAAGTATCCATTTTGGTATCATGTGTCCATTATGAGTATATGCAACCCTCCCAAAACAGACTGACTTAAGAGTCTTATGGTGAAAAAGCTCTCTGAAGTAGAATAAGGACTTGAAAAATAAAACTAAGGGAATTTTTTCTCTTATTTCCACAATATAAAAATTGATAAAAGTACCATGACGAAATAGAAATAGAAATAGCAAAGTAATCCTATGTAGTCTATTCTAGTTTTACAGTGTCAAGGATTTTCATGCTGGTTGCGTGAAAGGCACCATTATGGTTTATTCTTATCCATCTATTAACATCTTTATGTGTAATAATTAACTTCCTCATAACACTGTGTATTTGATAGACTTGAAACTTTATTTGTTATTTCTCTCCAAATTGATAAACAAGTTGTCAACTGTAATTGCCTTAAGTTTCTTCTTGCTTATGTGTAGGAGTGAACGAGGTTGCCCCTACAGTCCTGTGACCAGGAGTTTTGTAGGGTCTGACTTGGTTATCTGTTTTCTCTGAGAAAGCACATCATCTCCCAGGGCTGCACATGCTGTGGGTGGAGAGGGGAGGGATGATAGAATTCTGGCATTTCTTGGCTTTAAATTGACAAGGGGAAGGTGGAGCTACATGGTCTTTAAGGTTCCTTCCAACCTGAACCATTCTATGATTCTATGAAATATTCTCTGCTGCTAACCAGTAACACCCTGTAGCACAGGATCGTGAGAGGGAAATGAGGGGTTCCAGTGAAAGGCATGGGGTGGATACCAGGCCCCAAAATGTGTAAATTAAAGCCTCTAGAGGGGGAGCAAACTTGGGGCAATTGCATCATTAACTGGGGTTATAATTGGAGAATTAACCCTGATATGCAAATGGACCAAACTCATAAAAGTGTGAAGAACCCGTGACCTGGGGTACATCGTGGGTGTAGCCTCTTGACTGCCCAGGGTGTACCTTTGAAGCCCCTTCAAATAAATCCCTACTTTTATTCTCTTATTTTTGTCTAGCCTCTGTGTTTTAGGTGGCCACCTCGAGGCCTCAGTGGGAGCAAGATGTTTGCTCTCCCAGTTAAACATTGAGCTGCTGTTTAATGCTGGCTGGGTGACTCTTTTGAACCTCACACTTGAAGGGCTCATTCAAGACCTCTCTTCTGCTTTTGATGATGTTGTGCAAGGTGGCCTCCGAAAAAAACACAACCCTTGTAGAGGCTGGATGGATGGTACCTGCTGGTTCTTCCCCAACCCAGACATCTTGGCCAGTCACAAACAGCATTAGGTTGCTCTGATGCGACAAGCCAAAAGCAAGTCTATAGTTACCTGCTGCTTCATTCCCTTCGAGATGTTCACAGATATTTTTCCTTCCTTCTTATGCTGTTTTTATTCCTACCACCTTGTGCTTGCAACAAGGTCCCCCACAGCATAACAGCCTCTCTACTTTGAATTGCTTCGTAGCGGTAGCAACAGACAGAGCAGCTGTCGTCATTGCCAAGCTCAGGGCAGCCATGGCCATCTTTGTTTTCTCCTTTGATTCGTTTATTCTCATGATAATATTGCCCTCCATCTCCATTCCCTCCATAGTACTTGCCTCCTTGTGGGTGAGCTGCCTTGTTTCTTCCAAGTTTTCATTTTGCTAAGCTAATAAATCAATTTTCCATACAGGTGGAAGGGTTAAATATAGCCCACATGTAGGAAAATTGGAGGTAGAGAGAAAGTTCTGAACAGTCTGAGGAATTCTGGGACAGCCTTGGGGGACTGTCAAACACAAGCTGAAACACTAACTGCTGCAGTTTTGGTGTTGGTTGTCAGTAAGAATGCCCATATTCTGTTGCCTGCCTTAAATTAAATATACATCCAAGAGAGGAGGGTTTACGCACGTTTGGTTACCTCATGCTGAAATCTGGGAAAAACTGGAACTAGCAGTCTTAAAAGCCAAGCAAACTTCAGCTTGGCCTGATCCAAAACTCATGGAGGTCAGTGTCACAGTCTTCAGTGTGTTTTGGGTCAGTTCTCCTGAGAGCAGCCATAATCCATCCAAGCTGTGAGGAGGACAGAGAAAAAACAAATCAATTGGAACAAAAACCCAACCCTCCAGGAGAAAAATCCCCATGTCTTTATTAGGTGTCAAATATAGAACTACATGTTACTACTAATTTATCTTCCACAGGAATTATCAAAAAAAATCTTTTGTTGAAAAGTTGGGGTTCCTGTTTTGTGGCATCAATTTTCTTTCTTTTACAGGAATTGCCTCAAATATAAAATTCATGCCAGAAGAAAGAAAAATCAATCAAAGCATAATAACTTATTCAATAGTATAGACTAGTGCTGCCAGTGAAAATTGATACAGGGATAATCAGAGTGCGTTAGACCCCATCCTTTCCTGAATTACATGAATGCAGCTCCTGATATAGTGGAGGCAGTTTTGATACTTCAGAATCCATACAAAAAAGCATGGGACCAAATCTCCTCCTATAATAATTTTATGCCAGGGTAATTTCATACATTTTAATGAGATGACTTTGTATTTACACCCATGAGAGAGACAGAAGAAAAAGCTTAAAAGCTTCCACAAATACCTTTTTTTTTTTTTTTTTTTTTAAAAGGGCAGGAAAATCTGTAATGTGGACTTAGTGATTTTCAGAAACATGATTCTTTTATTCTATTCCTTTGTGGAAGGATGATCTACAATACCATAAATACAAATAATGGCCGATGAGCAAGGTTCACATATTATGGTGTCAACAAAGAACTGACCTGAAGACCAACAACAGAAGTAGAAAAAATAAAGTTATAAACATATTGATTATAACATGGGATCAAGTAAATTAACTTTTGTTGTGAGAGAAGCCATGTAAAATGAAAGTTTCAGCCTGAACTATATAGCTTTCTTTTGGTTTTGCTGTAATCTTTTTCCTTTAACCTTCATCTGGCCTGCATCCTGGAGAAAGTCTCTCTGCTAATAAGGTTACTCATTCAGCCCTTCTCACCTCCTGTAATTTGCCAAAATTATGGAACGCAAATTAAGCCAGCTCCAAACGATATTAACAGGCTGGTGCTACCATCATAATTAAGTCACAGCAGATGCAAAGGGACGATGGAGACCTGGTTGTAAATATATCAAGTGATTCTGATGACAGCAATGCATTTTATTAGGGAAAACTATCATCATCGTTATGATCTAATGCACGTTTACCCTTTTCTTGTCCTTCAGTCACTAGGTAGCACATGAGCTAAATTGAATTTCTGTATGTTAGTGTTTTTTTCCTAGTTAACTGATATTAATATTATGTTCTACATTATTTAGCGGTTACTCTTGCAGCTGCACTTGGTGCTGTCAATAAGGCAAAATTACTTTTTTTGAGAGGTACTAGTGTCCTGCACTGTTGTCTCAACAAGAGTCTCATGCAATGGGCTCCACAAGAGACACGGATTCAGCTCTGCCTGTTCTTCCTCTGAGCAGCCACCGGTCCTGAGCTGGACCCAAGCAGGAGTGCCACGAGGGCTGTGTGGAATAAGGATAGGGCTGTGAGGAGCATAGGGCAGAATCATCTCAGCTGGAGGGAGCAGTGAACCTGAATTTGCAGTCCCTGGAGGTGTGCACTGATCACTGGGCTGGCAGCAGGCTCACTGCTTCCTCCAGCTGTAATTTGTGAGCACGGAATAGCCTGTTTGACAAAAAATAGTGTTGTGCTTTAACCCCAGCTGGCAACCAAGCTCCACACAGCTGCTCACTCACTCCCCCATGGTGGGATGGGACAGAGAATCAGAAAGGTAAAAGTGAAAAATGTAGAAGTTTGAGATAGAGACAGTTTAATAGGCCGATCAAAAGCCGTGCATGCAAGCAAAGCCAAACAAGGAATTCATTCACCCCTTCCCATGGGCAGGCAGGTGCTCAGCCTTCTCCAGGACAGCAGGGCTCCATCACACATAATGGTGACTTGGGAAGACAAACACCATCACTCTGAATGTCCCCCCTTCCTTCCTGTTCTCTCAGCTTTATATTCTGCTGCTGATGCCATATCACATGGAATATCCCTTGGGTCTTGGGGTCAGCTGTCCTGGCTGTGTCCCCTCACAGCTCTCGTGCATCCCCAACCACCCCACTGAGGGGGTGAGGAGCAGAAAAGACCTTGACAAGCAGCAAAACCAGAAGCAGCCACTAATGAGCACAAGACTCTAAATTTGATCTAGCACATCCCAACCAAAACTGTTGTTACCTCAAACCATTGGAGGACCAGAAGGATTATTGTGGTTTAAGCACAGAGGACGATTAAGCACACACAGGCACTTACTTCCTCCCGGGGGATGGCGAGAGAATTGGAGGGGTAAAAGGGAGTTGCAGCTGAGCATCAAGGAGGAAGGGATGTGTCTCCTCAAAATCTCAAATGTCACTATATTTTACATGATGTCCTCTGCAAATGGATGTCATACATGGACTTGGATACCTCAAACTGCCAGGCCAAAGAGAAATGTCAGTACTAGGTGACTGCATAGTGCCCTCCTCTTTTTTGCTCTGCTGAAAGGCACCACCCTCTCACCCTGCTTGCAGGCTAGCACTTGAGCAGGACTGGGCTTGAGTACTGCTGTGATCCAAATCCTGACCAGGAGGGAGCACACAATAGGCTGCTTACACTTGCAACATGCTATTTATAGGGTTGCCCCATATAGCCTGTCTCTTTGGACTTTAATCAGACCACCAGTGTGGGTGGCCAGCCTCGGAGATGTTGATGCTTTTCTCATTCCCACAGGACTCTGGGGTGTACTGAGTTCTGATATCCTTAATTTGAATTTAGCTTGTTGTCTTCCTGTGCTACCAAGCCTACACATCTCTGCTTGTTTACACTTGAGAAAGAAAATCTGCTCAGAAAAAAAACAAGGCTCTTTTCCTTAGCTTGGAGCATCAATCAAACCAAGCAAGGGGAAATGAAGTGGAAATGGAGTGTGACATCTGGGGAAAAGCCTTCCTTTGATCTTTCTTGATATTGTTGGTTACAGCTAAGGGGGAAAACACTTCACAATTCCTTCATTACTCTTTGGTGTGTGAAGTAATTGTTTTGGATAAGGGTAGTGGTTCAATGTCTGCATCCTACAGCCTGTGCTGGGAACAACATTGTGGTGTTGACACAGCAGAAACCACTGAGGACAACTTATGCGTTGGGAAAACCTAATTAATAGACTGGTGTTCATCCAGACCTAATACTACCTATAAATAGTCCAACAAATTTTAACTGTGTCAGAGAGGCTGCAAGATAAAGACATGATTGGAATAGTGCAGACACCTTCCATTGCACTCTTTCTCCCTTTAGAATGTTAACTTGCCTATATACCATGATCTGTTTATGGATTAGATATGGAATACATAAATTTTACCTCACTAATTAGCTGTTTAGTGTTATCTGGAGAGAAAAATAGCCTTGATGCCTTCTATGGCTTGATCTGCTGAAATGCAAGTCTGGATGGCTTGTGGTTTTAGAAAAGGTGCATGAAGACATCCTAGATAGTAGTGCACCTCTTATCATAATGACTTACTGACACCAGGCAATAGTAAATTCAATCAGAAGATATTTCCTATAATCAGAAGGAAAGGAAAAGGTGTTTCAGTCATAGATGACATCTGAACTCTCAGCTCAGCAATTCTGAACTTCAATGACCTAGAAGGAATTTTTTTTTTTTTTTTTTTTACTTTTAATTCCAAACAGAAAAAGTTGTCCCCTGGAAGAAACAATGGCTTTTCCAGTCTAAATTAGGGGTCTACACAGATTAAGTAAACATTTGCCAGGTTGTCCTTTGTAAAACATTTGCAGTCAAATCCTTTCTCTCCAAGTAGTCAGAGAATGCCTTAGATGCCCTTTCATATATACATACATACATATGTATGTATGTATATATATATATATAAATCTTCAACCTTCCAGAGTGTGACAATCTGTACTTCATGTGAGTGCCTTATATGAAAATAGAAAACAACAGCAGATGGTAGGTACCCCTGTCTGGAGGAACAGAGGTGGGATGCAGAGTGGGCAGCCAGGACCATCACTGATTTTAGTTTCCATACCACCTTGGCTTGCAAGAAGACAGCATCCCTTGTCACAGACAATGATCTGAAACGTTGTCTTTCCACTTAGGTGACCCCTGTCTGCTTGCCAGCCTGAGGAAACTCCTGATGGTGCAGGACACCAGAGTGTTCCATGCATACCTTGGCACCCTCAGACCTGTTCTAGCCTCTCTGTCTCCTAGGTCCTGGACGTCCCCATCAAGGAACACAGCACCCTGGCACAAGCACCTCTGGGTGATCAGTAGTTCTGCCTCTCAGACTTAACACCCTGAGGTCTCCCAAGCTGGATGCAGTACTCCAGCTGGGTACAACATAAATTTACAGAGAAGGTACAATTTTTCAATATATGTGCAGAAATATCTCTAAGGAGGTTTTTTGGCGTTTTGTTTGTTTGTTTGCTTGTTTTGGTTTTTTTTCTGTGGCCTGACTATAAGTGAAAAAAACCAAAACCACAGCAGAACACTGTGAGCTCACTGCAAATGTCTGCCTCCAATCTTGTCAGTCTGACAGACAGCCCAAAAATGAGACATTGTTTAACTACTGTTTAAAGCAGTTTAGAATTTGAGAAGTATTGCACCAGAGATAGTCATCTAAGAAAATGAGCAGTTGAAAATGGGCATCTAATTTTAAACTCTGTGTCTGGAAAAACTGCAATGGTCCATGTCAAACCCATGCAGTAGAACACCTTTCATCTCTGGCCTCAGGTCTTTTCTCCTGCCACATGAGGGATTTTTTGTTGCTGAGGTAAAGCAAAATTCACTAGTCATTAGAGTGCCCTGAGAAACTCAGAAACAAAGTGATTATTACTAGTTTCTCCACAAGAAAAAATTGCTTCTGTTTTAAATATTTTCCAGAAAGGACACATTTTTTCCTAGGTCCCTGAAACAAAGCAAACAATTCCAGAGAGGATAGCAGTGCTTGTATTTATCATCTGAAAAACCTTATGTAGCAAAATATTACATCTTTCTATATATTTTGGCTGTGTGGGAGCTGATGCCATCAGAAATGAAATAACCAGCTTCTGAGAATGTTTTTTTTTGGTTTATTGCCTCATTTTGTTTTATGAATGCAGCCTCTAGAGCCTGTTTGTTTTCTGGCTTTCCATGTTGCTGTGACTGCTACTTTGGCTAGTTGTGCCATCACTTATGCTGTAAAACCCAGAGGATCTATCCTCATATGAAAAGTGTGAACCTACACAAAATGGATTTGAAATATGAACAATAATAAAAAGCTTCATGGATTTGGAAACAAATCAGTTTGTCCTTTTTGTAATGTAAAAAAAAGAAATCCTAAAAATGACAGGATAGAACCCCAGCTTCATCTCAGTTGCAAGCCCTTGCTGTAACCAGCCAAATGAGAAAATTTCTCCAGCAGATAAAACCCATACAGAGACCAAGTGTACAAACTTCTGCTTCAACCAAGACCAGCCCTTCAGTGTAAGGCAGACACTGGAAGAGAAAAGAGCTGGGGAAATGACCCTTAATGCCAGTCTCACAGAGCAGGGGGAATGAGTGCCCATGGCATTGGGAAAAAAGAAAAGAGATGAAGGAGAAAAATATAATTTTCTCTGAATAAAATGCAAGTTTCCTCAATATATGTGCCCCTTCCTTCCCAAGAGGACAAATTTCAATCAGATCTTTCCTGAACCTAACTTGATTCCCAGCAGTCCTCTGTGCCCATTCCTCTGGAGGCCTTGAATGTATGCACATATTCCAGTTTTGGTTTGCTGTGCCTGTGCCTTCTATTTTTCAAAGCTAATAGATGAGTGTGATGCTTCATGCTATTTTATATTCTGGAGAAGTTTACCAGCAAAAACCTTGTGAAAAATTGCAGTGTGCAGCTGTAGCTCACTCACTGCAGGCTGCCCCATGGAATTGGAGCCCTGGGATTTTCTTCAGAGGCTCCATGTACAGCAGAGATGGCAAATGTGCTCAGAGATAAAAGACAATTACAACTTCTAGCCATGGTCTGTAGTCTTCATCTGTAAAGTTTGAGACTCATATTACATTCAATAAACAGCCTCTCTTTAAACTAAATATAGACCACTTGCTCATGCAAATATGCCGAGTGGAGCACAGTGTTACAGTAATTGCATTTACAAATGATGGGAGCGTGCCAAAGCCTTTTGGGAAAAGGTTTCTTCCTCCACCTGCATTAATCTTACTACTCCTTTGAGATGAAGGGCTTGTTCACACCTCAGGCTCCTTGTGACAGCCCTCCATCAATTCAGGCTGGAGAGCTGCCCTGGGAAGCAGGAGGAGTGGACATTTGCCTGCAATTCTCCAGATGGTGCTCCTGGTATGGCCTTTCACATCAGAGTGGTAAGTGGATATAAAAGGCCCTAAATTGAAATGGAAACACTTTATACCTTTTTCGTTCTGGTAGTATTTGTACAAGAAGAATGACAGTGTCATTATGAAACTGTAATTTAGAAAAGGTGAATAAATAAGTGTTATTCTTAATAGGGCTGTGCCTAAGAAGTTGATTAAAGCTACAGAGCAAGAGATTATGGCTCTCCCCGCCACCTTTCTGCTAATATTTATATTTGAGAACTAAAAATCTTATTGCAAATGCAAGAAGTTACATAGAAAAAAATAACCTCATAAAACACTTTACTGCCTCCAGATCTTTCCGGTGTGAAAACCAGCAAACTAAAAAACCTAAAAAACTGAAAAAGCTTGTAAAGGGGAAGATGAGAATTCAGCTTCAGAAGAGGTAAATAGAAAATAAGCAAGAAGATATTATTGGTGACTAAGATATAATGTGGTATAAGGAATTTAGATATGGTTTCAGCACAGAGACTCCATGGCTTATTCCAGTGATGAAGAAGAGATGGCCCAAAAAAGGGGGATCTCAGAAGATCCATCTCATCTTAAAGGTAACATTGTAATGCCAGTGACAACAGAGAAACTCGTGAAAGAGGATAGGGGCAGCTGAATAACCTACAATGGATTTGTAAAACTGAACCCATTTCAGACAGGGTCTGCTAAGGCATTTTCAACAGAAAAATGAGCAGCTGGATCTGATAGGAATTTCCTTGCACTCATGTGGGGAGCAAAACTTGCGATCAAAAGGGCCCTTGAGCACATCCAAGCAGTTCCTCAGCCTCTCTGCTCCTGCTGCAGAGTCCAAGGGAGCACAGGGCCTCCCTCGCTAGGAGAAACCATCAGGAACCCTTAAGGCTGAGAGCGAACTTGGAGACATTCCAAAGGATTAAGCAGGAGCGTGAGGATGGTTGCAAATAAAGCCAAATGAGATTTTAAGCAGTCTGCAGCTTGATGGCACATACCCTGAGCAACATGAGGCGATAATGGATCTTGGGGAAGGTAAAGCCAGAGAGAAGAGGTGTCTGCAGGGAGTAAATCTATTTTGGGGTGCAGATGAGCAATCAGACTGACTGTGAGGCTCTGTGGCAGGAAGAACTCATGGAGGGTGGATGGAATAGTGAACAGGAGGAAACACATCTCCCAGGGGGTTGCAGTGAGCCGTGAGCTGGGCTGTCAGGGCAGTGTCAGCCTGGCTGTGACGTTATTACGACTGCAAAGGGTGAGGGAAGAGATCTGTCTTCTGCTGGGTTGGTGGGACCAGCCAGGGCACTGGGAGTGGGATGTTTATCGACTGGATACGGTGCTGGGACCGCAGCCGCAGCAGCATAACAAATCAGCATCAAGAGCTGTCAAGAGGACACTATTATTAATGTAAAGCTGCTATTAATCAATTCAAGGAAGCTGCAAAATTATCCTCTCTTAGGAGAGTGACTGAATAAACGTGACACAGAGAGCATAAATGGGATTGTTTGGTAGAGCCAGTGCGAGAAACTTGGGCAAGAAACCCTGTGATTTTAGTCCAAAGAAGGGAAAGCCATAAATTTAAATGCATTTGTATCTGCCTGCCCCCCTTAGTTCCCATGCTTTCTTTTCTTCTCAACTTCTCAGTGGCCACACTGGCACATGGAGAAAATACAAGTACAACCTTGCTGTGTCCATATCAAAGTGACCTTTTCATTGGATTTCTAGGGCAGAAGGACCAAGCCAAACTTCCCTGTGTGCTCCCCACATGGCCAGAGCTGAGTTATGGTCCTTCTGCTTCCCTGGCTGCATGACCACTGGCAAAACACAGAAAGTGAGATGCCAAGAACAGTGAGGGGAAGAGTGCAGCAGAGAAAGTCCCTCCACATGGGTGATCTTGAAGTGTCTATGTATAAACATCAGGCAAGATGAGGAGGAAGAATGAGCAGAGGACCATGGTAGGGAGGGAAGGATATGCAGATGTAAAGAAACATGAGAAGGAGTTTCAGCTGCCCTGAGCCTCGGGGAAAGAGTGAGCACAGTAGCAAGGATCCTGCTGCTGTCATTAAACCAGAAATCTCCAAGCTCTGTGGCATAGGTGTGCTGAGGTATTGCTGTTGTCTGTAGCTCTGGGATGGGTTTTTGCCACAGTTAGGTGGAAATGCTCAGAGAACAGAACATGGCCAGCTTTGAGCTCATCCCAGGCCAGCTCAGTCTCCCGAGCAGCTGCCCAGGATGCAGGACGTGTGGCCTCACAGGACATGGGGACTGAGAGCACCTCACCAGCTGCCCACAGCAGACACTTGCAGGCAGCATCCTCAGCCTGAGAGGGTGCAATGTGCTTGGGAAATGGCACTCATGTACAATGAAATATATGACTGTCCTGTCAGACATGCTCTGAGCCCTCTGGACATTGTTTTCTCTGAAAAGACCCATGTCTCTCCAACTCAGAGTCCTTTTATGCAGCCAGATCAACAAAAAATTTATAAATGCACCAGTTATAAACTCAGGTCAGACTGCGCCAGTGCCCAAGAAATTCAGAGAGAATTGTAGGTGTGCAATATATAGATTCAAATACACCATCTACTTAATTTCAAGCAAATCTTTCTCTTCAGGACAAAAACACTAAATAAAAGCTGCTGTAGTGCCTGAGGTATTCAGTTTCTCTAATGGTAGAAAGCAGACCAGCCTCTTAGGAATTCTTCTAATTGGCAGAAGGTGATTAAACAGAGAGCAGTGAGACAGGAAGTGCCCCAGGTGTTAAATACTTAAAGCTGGTTTGTGCCATTGTGAGTGAATGGAATCGATGCTCTGTATCATTATTTAAACACTGTAATTAAATTTGGAAATTCAAGTGCTTAATGTTCCCTCTGGTCCACAGCCAGAAAAAATTACAGTCAAAGGAGAAGGGGCCAATAAACCAGGAAGGCATCTGAGGTACGCTGGAGATCAGAGGAGAAATTAGTTCCAGGGTACTAATTGAAATCAGTGGACTTAAAGTGATGCCCAGTGGATGTCAGGGAGCTGAGTTGTTTGCTTTCATTTTGTGTTGGTTGGAAGAGATGTTTTCTGGGACTCTCTGCTTGTACCTTGGGTTGCTTCTCCATCATCTCTGTTGAAGTGCCCATGGTGCTGCCTTGGGGAGGGTTTTGCAGTGATATTTACCATGAAAGGCTGTTGTTCTCCACAGCATCAGCCAACGCACAGCTACGTGAAAAGCATTTCCAAACTTTCTCAAGCAGAAGAGAGTGACATCACTGTTTCTCGTGATGAACTCCCTCTCCTGGAAGGACCTGCTCCTGTCCTCAAGCAGATGGTCACAGCTCTCAGATGGCCCTTGAGAACTTTCCTGATTGCTCCCCAGCAAGGGACAGCAATGATGCTCACTTTGGCATCTCTGCACCTCTCGGTCCTCAGTGGCTCTGAGCTGATTATGTCGATAAGGGACAGAGAGAACATCTGATATGGTCTCAGCCCAGTACATACTGGCTTAGAAAATAGCAGGCTTGGTCTAAATTATGCTACTGAAGCAATTTTTGTGCCCTCTTTAGATGGATTCACCTGTAACAACAGACTGAATAGGGATCATTACGTCACCTTCCCTGGATATTGCCTTCTGGGTAATCCATTTTCCTACACAGTAGGAATATTGGTTTCATGGCCCCATTTTTAATAAGACAGAGTAGGGGCGTGGTGGAATATTTCTGCTTCCATCACCTACACAGGATAATTAGGTTGGTTCCCCACAGGTAACCTAATAGCTAGATACTGATGCCAAGGAAATCCATAGTGAAAACAAACTTTGATCATCAAGGCCAGCTGAATGTTCTGGCTGCAAAGTCTTCAAATCAAGAATGTGAAATTCCCTGGAAGTTACTGGTTAGGCAACTTACTGAGCTCAGCATAGAAGCAGAGGAGTGAAATGTGCCTAATAGTAGGATAAGGTCAAACTAACTGATCAAACAGTCCTCATCTGTGAGAATCTGAGTCATTGGTGCAGAAGTTTTTGCAGCCTCTGAATTTGCAGTGCTGGATTTGCTTTTTTTAAAGTTGTTTTTTATTTCAAGGTTAATAGGTAAAGATAATTGGTGCCAACCTTTTCAAAGCAAACTTCATATTATATATCAGCCCAGGACAGCAAATTGTTCAATCATATTTATGCTACTTGTGGCAAAACTGCCTCTCATTGCTTGAAAAATTGTGGAACAAGGTTTGTGAGAGGTTTTCTTGTTTTCAACCAATCAGTTTTAAGGTCAAGCTCTGTAATTTGCCATTGACAACATTTTTATCTGTTTTGAAGAGCTGGGAAAATAGGGAAGTTTGTTGTTTTGAATGTGTTGTCCAGCTCTTCATTCAGAGAGGTAAGTGTCTTCATTCAATTTGCATTTTTCTTAGCATATTATTTTAACAAGTATAGCTGTCTTTAGCAATCCACTCTAGGGGAAAAAAATATAGATCAAAGAAAATTACAATGTGAATTGCAGATACCTTTAAGCAGTTTCTGTAAAGATGAGATTGCCTGCTAGAGATGATCTTTAGAGCAGTTTCCATGTAACATGCAAACAACTTTAGTGCAAAATTGTGCCCAAGTCTCTTTCAGATGTTCCTTTATCTAAAACAAGCAGCATAAATAGCTCATTCACACCATTGCCTCACTTCACAAACAGAGCCAATGAAATCCTCAACAAGGATGGCAAATTCAGTCCCTGATGCTTTTCAAGAGGATTTCAGTTCTGCAAGATGTTAGGCAGATCCTGCGGAACTGACATGGACTTGGGTGCAATTAAGACTTTGCAGTATCAAACTGATAATTATCAGGCTTTGATTAGTGTTATCTCCTGGGTATGAAGCTTTTATTTCAAGTTTTTATCTCATTAGGTTCTCTAACTTTTTCTCATTGCAGTTTGTTGCAATAAAGTATTCAAGTAATCTTGGCATGCAGATTTATGAATACCTCACAATTTATTGGAGAAGACACTAAAGAATTTTAGGGCATAATAATTAATCCAATGATTTTTACATTGTTCAGGCTTGAACTAATAAAAGAAAACTGATTTTCAGATGCATTTCCCAGTTTGCTTAGATATAAATACGTTATGTACACAAATTCCGACATAATTCTTATGCTGCTGTAGTACTGTCTAAACAAAACACATTACTGATCTCTCAGCTTGCATCAGGTGTCACCCTCAGATCCTAGCTGTGACCCTTTGTTGTAAATGTTTTTAAATGCGCCCTGGCAGCGGCGTGGCAGGTCGCGTCTTTCCCGGGAGCGTCAAAGGCGCTCGGAGCGTTCGCGCCCCGGCAAAGCATCAGCTCCTCGACGCGGCGGTGGAAAAGGAGGCGAGGAGGGTCTCCGCATGGGTTCCACAGAAAAAGCTTTATTTAGATGGCATCGGGAATCCCAGGGGCCATGGCCCCAGGACGAACCCAGAGGCAAAGACTCCCATGTGCGAAGATGTGAAGACGCAGACACACGAGGGTCGTGGGGTTTTATATGGGGAAAGGGAGGGCGGAGAGAGCATGAGAACCAATGGTCTCAGGGCACACGGGTGGTACATGGGCAGGCTGAGGTGCAGGGGCAAATAGGGGAAACCCGAAGGAGTGGCCAGGAACAGGGGCCAAGGGGAGAGCGGGGAGGGGAAAGCAACCCGGAAGGGGAGACACAGGGAAGAAAGGGAAGGGGGAATACAAAATCCATAGAAAAAAAAAAAAGGGAATACACAACAATAAAAGAACAAAGGACCTTGGGAGGAGCCAATCCATTCACCTTGTCTTTAAGCTACTAATTTATTTACCAACCACCACAACCCTTAGACAGTGAGCTCCTTGGGCAAGGAACAGCCAGACTCTTGCTATGTGTTATAAAAAACGTGACTACCATTGTTTTGTGCATATGTTTGTATGAAGGAGAAATTGGAGTAGGGCTTTTTGTCTTTCGTAGCAACACTCACCCATGTGATTGGTTGAATGGAGGGATGAAGGGTTCCAAAATATAGGACAGGCAAGAGATTAGGTGGGGTGTTCCATTCTCAAGGAATGTGGTGGGTTTAAAGTGGTTGCTTGTGAATGCAGAGCTCTGGAAATTCTCCATCAAGGATCAGAGCTTCCAGTGAGTGGCTCCCAGCAGTGGTGCCTGGGATAACTGAGACCTCCATAAGCTGCTCCATGAAACAATATCGACTTTACAGCATCTCCAGGTAAAGTCTTGCTGATGTTCACATTGATCTGCCAGACATTTCGAGATTTCAGATGTTTTGCTCTGAAATATTTGGGACCAAAAACCTATGAATTAAATCATTCCCCTGGGAGGCAGGAGGACTAGTTTCTTTAAAGAAAGAACAGTGGTTTAGAAAATAATGTGGATGGGAATTAGCAGGGTTGGGAAACAGCAGACTCCAGAGTGTTACTGACAGTTTACTTCTACATTTCCAGATAAAAGTGGTAGTACACATATGACACATACGTGCTACCTCAGCTTGTGGCTGCTCTTCTGACAAATGTTTTAAGACCACGCTGTAGGAGATGTCTGAAAAATTATTTTCTTTTTCTTTGGCAAGGAGTATACTGGAGGAAGGCTAAACAACAGTCTAGCCTGCCACAGACACACTGCATTTTCTCTGCAAGTAGAGAGCTTCCATCTGCAGCCCCTGCTGTCTGACACATTTCATATTTATTAATATTACAGGAAAAAAACTCCAAGATGAAGGGGTTTTTTTGTGGTTTTTCTTTTTTTTTT
>VZRR01012420.1:305996-359612 GCA_013398015.1 Oreocharis arfaki
GTTTTTATTATAATAACAGAAAAAAACCCCAAAATGAAGGGGGTTTTTTTGGGTTTTTTTTTTTTTTTTTTTTTTTTTTTTTTTTTCAGATGTCCAATTAGCTACTGGCTGCTATTTTCCTCTTAGACATGCTTTTGGGAGATTAATGATAATGAAAAATTGCCAAATCCCCTTTATCCCAAAGAACATACATCCCAGCACTTTAGATCCAACTCCACAACCCATGACATACTGTTAGATGCTGAACTGCTTTCAAGTATTATCCCCATTTCTGTTTTGGGGAAAGGAAGGGCTTGTTTGCTTTTGTACATCCACGCCTGCTCTGATCCATATGTAATTTATGGTGTGCTTTCAACTGTTTAGTCAACTTGCATTCTGTGCTTATTCCACAAAGCAAACACAATTTGTAAGTCAGTTCTACAAACTTTGAAGAGTCCTACTTTTTTGAATTGTTTGATGGATTACACGTATTTGTATAAGAAGCCGTGGTGCACGCATTGTTACAGACCATGCTTAATGGATTGGAAGCAGGAAGCCTATAACACCACTGTGAACATGAGCATCCGCTGTGTTTGCAGGCTGCCAGTCACAAAAATCAACCAGAGCGAAACATTTGCTGCCAAGAAGGGCAGTTCTCTGCTGGCAGCCGGGTGTTGTAGCACGGCGGGAAGAAGGGAGGCACTGCACCGTGCCCTCGCATTGCCACGGAGGCACGGAGCCTGAGGATCGCTGTCTGTAGAAAATTCCCTCAGCTGAACCGTCCTCCTGCAGAGCTCCAGTTCGCCCTGCTCCAATTATTTTCATTCAGTCCTTTTCTGCCTCTGCCAGAGACCTTTCTTCTCTGAAAACCCAAGGATGAAAAATAGCTCTCCATTGTAAAGAGAAAGGTAAGGGAGATGGCCCGAGGGTGGCCTCACACCTCTTTAGATGCCTTTGGCTGCAACCTTTGCATCAGTTTTTGTCATATTTTTGTTTTAGTCATACAGCCCTGACTTTCTAGCACTCCAGAATGTGGGTAGAAGCCCTTCATATCACACTCTATAAAATTTCTCTGTAATTGAAATAGAAACTCATGTTAATTGTACTGAGATATATGAGTCTGGAAGAACATTCTTTTTCTCAACAAGTTCTGGGTATTTGATCTCTGCAAGATGAGTGATGAAACCCCACTATCACAGCTGTGACGGTAGATCGCTCTACCAAAGGGCATCTCTTCAGAAGAATTATTTTTATGAACCCTTTTAACTGCTGTCCCATATGTTGAACACACTTGGGAGAGGCTTGGCTGTGCAGTGGGGCTTTTCATGCCAGATGAAATGGCAGATCTCTGAGGAGTGAATTATTCATACTGATACTGTGACCTTTCATTAATAAACTCAGTTTCAAAAATAAACTTTAATCCTATTTAATAAGTCTCCCTTGCTTTTTCTGAACATCTTTCTCTTCTGTCTCAGGAACACACAGATCCTGAAACTTCAATGTGAATTCCTGAGAAGACTGGTTTTTTTTAAAAATCGTTCCCCAACCTTTTTTGTTAATAAGTTCAGGAAATTAGGAAAAGTTCCCACACACC
Organism: Oreocharis arfaki; assembly: GCA_013398015.1. Classification (NCBI taxonomy): domain Eukaryota; kingdom Metazoa; phylum Chordata; class Aves; order Passeriformes; family Paramythiidae; genus Oreocharis; species Oreocharis arfaki. The sequence goes on from VZRR01012420.1 coordinate 307,570, forward strand.
TTTCACAAAACACTCCAGTAATTTCACCTTCCACAGAAGAAAATCACTGCAGCCCTATGTAATTAAACTTCCTACTACATCCTACTAATTATATGCCACTTCCTTTAGGGAAATTATTTTCCCAATTCCTGAATCATATCACAAGAAATATGAGTATAATAATAATAATTTATTTTTACAGATTTCTCCTCTCCTACAACTAAGACCTGCTTCATTCCCAAACTTCTCTCAGATCTTTAATATTCAAGAGCTCTTAATTTCTTATTAGCAAATAATAGATCTTTAAATTCCAGCTTCTTCCAAGTTTATAGCGCTTTTGAAATATAAGGATTACCTCAGTATCAGAATTTTTAAGCCAAATTTAGATTACTTGCCTTGTCTAAACTTCTTAATGCAGCACTAAGCTTTGCTGACATGCCTTTCTTTTTCTTACATTTGCATTTGCAAACAACAGGTTTGGAAATTACCTCCTCATTCCCCAGAGTGCAGACTATCTTTTGAAAGATTGCCAATACATCTTGGATTTCATCTAATTAAACCATACTCAGCTGAGGATGTACTTCAGTTTTATCTTTCCTTGTGCAATTATATTCTTCTCTTTACTAGGCTTTCTGGGTCAGCTTCCTTTAGTGCTCTTAAAATACTGCATAAATTCTGGAAAGAATAGTAGGACAATTTATTCTGGGAGTCCTAGTTCACTGTTTCAGAAGAAGTCTGATGCCCAGTGAACTCAATAGAATGAAGCCTGATGATTTTTGATGAAACCTTTTGATTAAACCTGATGCATTCAACTTAGTTGTTCTCAAACCTTTCAGATCCAAACCTCCTTTTTCTTCTCCTCTTCAACAGCTTAAGCACAGACAAGGGCCAAAAGAAAGTTAGGCTCTTTACATGACTGCTGTAGAATACAGATCTCTCAATGAGGCAAAAGAGAGGAAGACAAACTCAAAACTTTACAGGTCAGAGATAAAAACCTGAAGACTCTGCTTCCCTCCTGCTGAAAATGCAACCACCCCCTCACCACAGAGCCCATGCCCTCAAATCTCTCCTGAGCTGAGAAACTAAAGTTGGCTTTGCTTATATCTTCTTCCTGGATATCACTAAATCATTCAGGGGAAACAAAGACCTTCCCACTCTCTTGAGAGGCAAATGTGCAGACATCTCACCTCTTGAGACACAGTCTGTTATCAAGAGCAATTATTCTACCTCTTTCTGTTATGAACAAAAGTGGTTAAGTGAATGCAGCTTTCTACCCACCACCACAGCCTGAATTTAATTGAATGTCTGGAAAGGGGACAGAATCTTTTCCTAGGGGCCTGTTTCAGTCACAACTGTTATTTTATTTACTGAAGGAACCACTAATAGTTCTTTGCTCTGACTCGGATTATGGAAAAGGTGGCTGGGTTCAGAAAGGGGAACTAGATTGTCACATTGCTGAATTTTTAGGTATCTATATATATAAGACCCTTTCATTCTTAGTGCATGTCTTGGGATTCAGAATTCATAGAAGGCTTGGGTACTGTTAGATGTCCAGGAACAGGAGTCACAGAGGTCCATGTGCTGTGCTTAAACACTGACAATAGGATGCATTTAGGTAAGGCTTAAAGTCTTAGACCTTTTAGAAATCCTCCGTGGAGTTTCTTTTGTGATTTACACCTTGCAGTGCTCCCTAGTCCCTGTGTCAGACAAATTCAAAGACAAATCTATTACAGGGGAGAGAGCAAAGCAAAACGACCTAGTGTGAGAGACTGGAAGAATTGCTGGCTTGAAACATTTTGGGTGAGGGGAAGAGGCAGGTTGGGCCTTGGCTTTGGGGAGGTATTGGCTTTGGGTACCCCACACACCCCACACCCCTGGGCCTGTATCCCAGCCCCACAGTGGCTGCCAATCCCTGGCATACCTGAGGCAATATTCCTCACCTCACCCCTGAAGCCCCTAACCCAGCTCCTGAGTGGCCAAATGACCAGGAGTCCTACCTGGGGGAACGGCCCAGGAAGCCAAGGGGTATTTGAGGCCAGACACGAGGCAAGCACATGGCTGTCCCTGCCTTCTCTTGGAACTTCTATCAGCTGCACACTGCTGGAAGAGGGAGTGGTACTTGTGTTTATTCTCTTCTTTATATTTTCTGACTTTTTTTCTCCCAATTCCCTCTTCTTGGAATTTTTGAGTAACTTAAAATTGAACAGGCTTAGAGTTTGCAAAGTTGAATGGGTCAAGTCAATGCTTTGAGAAGTGTTTTGTTTTACTTTTAGATACTGATAAGGTCCCCTCAGTCATAACTTGTCAAGGCTGAATAGGCCCAAAATTCCGCTTGGTTGGAGGTATATGTGATGTTCACATATCCAGAATCTGCCTCTGGGCATTTAATTCTCTCTTGTAAATAGCCAGATATGAAGTCCCGACACCTTCCTTGGGGCAAATTGCTCCCAGATGTACTCAGCATGCACTTTTATTGCAAATCTGTTTAAATACCTGTGCAAAGATTCATGAATTTTTCTCTAAGTCTCCAGTTTTGAAAACTTTGGCTTAGAGCTTACATGGCTCAATAGCTTCCACTTCAGTGATTTAGAAAAGGTAGGAAAAAGGCCTGGACAACCCCTTAAAGCAGAATTGTTCCTGCTGTCATGATACTGTGAAGCATAAATATCAGCACAAGTATTTGCTTTATTTATATATATATATATATATATATATATATATATTTGAAACAGACACAGAGATGCCTTCCTGTATGTGCCTGGGATACTTGTATCAAGTGCAGCACCTTTATGTACTATTCTCTTTTGCACCTGAGCTATTTGATTTAATATTCACTTGATCTTTTTGCATTGAAAATGCAGCTAGTGCACTAATACTTATTTTGGCATAATTTGGCATATCAACAAACCTTGAAAGTTTCGTATGAGGATCTACAGTTTGTTCCCTGTACCCTGAAGTTATTCACTCCTTTCCAAAAGTTATAGGGAGTCAACTTAGCCAACCATAAAAAGCAGAATTATCAGGAAAAAAAAAAAAAGAGCTCCAGACTTGATCTTTTTGGAAAGGACTCATTCAGGTCTCAATGCCACTATTTGAGCTTCTTTGCTTTGGTGGAAACTAATTAGTAAGCCAGTTAAAAAACTTGATTAAATGAAATGTCCTTGCATCCTGCTATGAAAATACCAACTTGATTCACCAGCAATTGCTTTAGAAATGAGTATATGAACATTAATATTCATGTGTTTGGTTGATGAAGCTATTCACACCTTTTCAGAATTCTGCATTTTAAAAACTATGCTCCCTTCTGTACCTTCTTTGGAGTTTATCATCCTAATAAAGAGCACATTTAGAGCCTCCTCCTTCAGTGTGCTGAGTGCTCTAGTTCAGCCCTGAGTGCCCTTGGTTTCGTGAGCTCAGGGGCATTTTGTGGAGCACTGACTGTGCTTGGCACAGTAACAGAACATCCAGTTTCTTTGCTCTAATCCTTTGGTCCTTCTCTTAAGGAGCTGGATTATTTTAGCTTAGATGACACTACTACAAACAACTCTCCTTTCATGAATTTTATCTTCCCTGTCAAGGCTTTAGAGAAACAGCATCTGATGTTACTTATTGTCAAGGTAGGTGCTAGAAAGTTCATCCTCAGCTTAGCATGGGTGGCCCAGCTCCCATCTGCCAGGGTCTGTTAATAGAAGAGCATGGCAGACCCTTCCTGGAAGATGCTTTTGCATTTTAATCGAAGGACAAAGTTAAGAGACTGCTTTATAAGGAACTGTACCTCCTGCTTAATTTCGCCCAAGGGCTGCAGGCTCGGCAGCAGATGCAGCAACCACTTTCTCTTGGGATCTTGCCTCAAAGCTGCATGTGCTGTGCCTGAAGCTAAAGAATTGCATGAGACTCTCATTGTTAGAAGTTTTGGAAATGCCAAACATGCCCACAGATTAATCTCTGTCCTGAGAGGAAGCAGTGAGTGGTGTTGCAAAATTCCTGTTGTGGATTTATGTACCTAATGCAGCCCTGGAGCTGAAACAGAGCTGGTACATCCACACAAGGGTCCCTTGGGATCCCATGGTCAGTGGCACAGGATTTCAATGGGACAACCATGATCTATGCCTTCCTACCATGTCACAGCTTTTCCCAGTTCTCTTTATCTCCTAGGGAACTGGAGGGAAGCTGCAGTGCTCTTCCCACAGCTTTAACAGGGAAATAAATGGAAGAGGACAACTGAAGGCCCTTACCTGTCCCTTAGTCCCTGACAGTATGAATATAGACTGTGGACCATTTTTGCTTGGTTTCTCTCCATCTGCAGGACATACTCTTGGCTGCTCTATTCCAGTCCTAGGAGAAACAGGAATTCTGAAACAATTGGGCTGGACATATCAGTTCTTTCTGGCTCCTCCAGCAATGAGTCAGAGCTCCCATGCTCATCCTCTTAACCCTGGATGATGCCCTGTCTTCACATATATTATCATCTTGTCCCAAGCTTGCTGGTCTATAATAGGAAAAGGGATATCAGCATGTTTTAGGCTGCAGTTGTCAGGTAAAGAAGCAGGATTTTCTGGGCATGCATGGCTGGCCAGATGCATTCAGTACTGCATTAGGTTGACGTATGTTTTTTGTGCTGTTTCAGGCTATCTGGGAACAATCTCTAAAATATGAGAACCTCTTTGGAGTGGTCTGAGTTCATCAGCTCATTTTGCAGAGGGTTTGCTTGCCAGAAAGCTGTCAGGTGGTAATTCCTGCTTGAGCCTGAAATGGTGACCTGGTGAGCTGGCTCTGAACCATTGATTTGCTCTTCCAGGCAGATATAATTCTGTGAGATCAGAACCAGCCTGTGAGATCCTGGTGCTGCTCACAAAGCAATGCCCAGATTGATGAGGCAGGGTCTGCAGCACCCACACTGAGGGACATCGGGTTACTTGCTATCCTTAAAGCTTAAATGCCCTTCAAAAATGAAAAAAAGCAAACCTAAGCACTCCCAGCTTAAGCCGGTAGGCACATAAACATCTGTGAGAAACACAGAGATTCACAATTGAACAGCTTCAATTTTAATTTAATTTTGCAGCTTTATTAGCCTGAATAATCATCTCCCAGGAAAAAAATTCAGAACTCATGGTCTGGCAAGAAGAAAAACAGAACAAAACATTAGCCAAGTGTGCAATAATGAAGACCAATCCTGGCCTGGCAACGAGAAGGAACAGATGACCAAAGCAGTTTTTTCCATCTTAGCACACAGTGGTTCAATAACAGCACCCTGCCAATGTCCAAAAACCAGTCCCAAATTTCTAAGCACATCAAAACACTGTGAAAGAACTGAGTTACAGCTAAATATCTGATTACCTGATTTTAACACTGAAGATGAAATGTTAATTCCAACATGTTTTTTTTTAAATTTTGAGATCTTCACTTAGCCCCAGAGTAGCTTACAAAAATAATTTCATATATGGAAAAAATCACAGCATGTATAATTCAATATCAGTGTGCCTTCGCTAGATCATTAGAAGAGTTGGAGGTTTTAATCCGCAGCTCTAGTTACCGCAACTCAAGTGAATGGAATTCCAGAGAGAGGAGAAGCCCCTATCTTCTAGGTGGGATAGCCATTAGCAGCTTGTTGCCTTTTTGTACACACAAATAACAGGAGTGAGGTTTCATCTTAATTTCTTCCTTGAAGCAGATAAAGTCAGTGTGAGGTGAAACGGCTGGGGAATAGGTACTACTTATGTCTCCTTCCTGGGTGTTTGTCAGTATCTGGAGTTGGGACTAAAAAGGGGGAGTAAAATATTCCACATACAAACAATCTTTCATTTGTCACCAGGAATTGGAGTAAAACCACCCCCAGTACTAGAAATGTGAAAAAGTAACAGGGGCACATGGCAAACTTACATGGAATAGTGTCTCTTGTTGTGCAGAAATAGGTGCAGTGTTTGCAAAACCTGAGATTCAGACAGTGAGAACAAATTGCCATCACATTTAGGTCTGTGGTCCACATTGGGGATGTGCCTAAATTGGCCCCTAAATTGTGCCTAAATTGGCACCACAGTAGAAAAGGCTCTTTTCTCAGAGCAGGTTTCCAAACCCTCCCTAATTCTGTTACTGAATTTGGGGGTAGGAAGGGACCCCACACCACCTACCTTGGATAGTTAATCCAGGACAACAGGAGAAAAGCAAACAATCAGGTGCACTGAGTTCTGACATGGTGGTCAGCGATCCTCAGCTTCACGAGCTGCATCTTGTCTTGCTGGCAGCTCACACCGGTGCTGAAAGCTTTGGAAAGCCAAATGGTGTCTTCATACTTCCCAAGGGGCTCCACGGGTGTTTTCCAAAGTCGGTCTAAAAGAAGAAAGGCGTAAAATGGCTACAGCACAGCCTGTGTGAGAAGGGCACTGGGGCTCATATGTATGCACCACTAGATTCGCTGTTTTCATGTAGTTCAAAATCCATACAGCACTAAAATTTGAGTGTACACGATGGAAAGGATCATTTAGTGCATGATTCAGAGTTCAATAACTGTGCTGATTTTATCTTGACATAGTTAAGTCTAAACACTGCCTGTTAACATGGTGTTTAGAAAACAAGAGAACCTGTAAGATGTTCTTTCTTATGAAATAAATTCCTGAATGTTATTTATTCCCTCTTTAGCTGTTCTAGTCCAAAGCTGATGTATTGCTGAGTGCTTGCCTTCACCAAATTAATTGCAAAACTAAATCTTTGGAATACTGACAACTGTAAAAATCCCAAACTACAGATGGCAAAATTAGAGCACAAAGGATGTGTTGAAAGGCTGATAAATGGACAAACTAAACAAGTTTGCTCCAGAAAGGTTCGGGAAACCAACCTAAAGAAACAGGGGACTTTTCTCTTCTCCTCCTCATAAATATTGTTTTTTCTCTACAGCATTAAAAGAAAAGGAACTTTATATTGAGAAAGTTAACAGTGTTTTTGAAGACAGGAAGAGCAAACTTCTTTTAAAACACTCAAGTGAAGAAATACATTGCAATCATTTTTATTGCTGAAAGTATTTTCAATAATTTTTGGTTCTGACTTAAGAGTGAAATTCTGCTAGAAAAGGTGAGTTGGTAGCAGCAAGGCTTTCTTACCTTGTTTTATTCTTGTGTATATGCAGAGTCCCATTTGCCTAATGCCAAAAAAAGGATCTGTTAGTCCTGTAGTGTGCAACCATTGGAGCTGGAAATGACTTTGTCTTGGCTTACCTGCCATTGACTGGAATCTTAATCAAAATACAAGACCTGATAACTTTGAGATATGAGGCAGCACTGATGAGCTTGTTTCAAAAGGAACTTAAAAGTCAACTGATAAATGAGAAGGGAAAAAGCAGTGATGGGACATTTTTATCCCAAATTTTATGGAGAATCAGAGGAAACAGCAACTCCAAAGGCGTAGCACAGCAACTGTCTCACATGCAGTCCATACACACTCGGTTTATAAAATTTCCTTCTGTGTTAAATCTGTATTAGCAAAGGTTTTCTGGAATTGCTGATTTCTGAGTAAGAGAGTGGTATAAATTTAGGATGCATGATCCCTAAATCTCAGTGGTAATGGAACTTTTTGAAGGAGCTTTTTGATGACAGCCAGCTCAGCTTTAAGAGTGTAGAGGCTGTTCCCAGAAGCTGCTGGCAGCATCCTGCAGCCCCTGGTAGGGCAGAATTAGATCTATCATGGGCACAATGGTCTTCAACACCAGCAGCCATCTCCAGCACAAAAATCAGCACTTTTACAGATGATAAAACGTTCAACCAGCCCCTGTCTTCAAGCTCATGAGTAGAAGAAAATGCAGCTGGAGATTAAAAAAAAAAAAAAAAAAAAAAATTTTACTAACCAANTAAGCTAATTAATTTTGAGCTGTGAAAATGAAAAAAAGAAAAGCACACAGTGCAAACACTCATTGTTTGTAACTTAATATTACTGCTCAGAAAAAAACCCCCATAAATCTGAAATATTGTCTGTCACAGTGGAGTAAATCACAAGCCACATCTTCATGAGGGAAAATAACCTTTTTCAGGTTCTTGGTATCTGAGTGGAAGTGGTGAAAAAAGCTTTTCTGAAACATGGGGGATGTAGCTGAAGTGGGAGTTTTAATGAGAGGAAGTTCTGATATTTCAGTCAACTCACTTCAAAAGGAGTTTGTCAAAGCTTTAAAAAAGCCTTTCATAAAGTGTCCATCAGCTGCATTATGCTTTAAACACAGTTCATATTTTCATAACAACATGTGACTGAAAGGCAAAAGGGACTTGTGAGCAGCAGGTCCCATCTGTGTGAGAGGAAAGGAGACATATGCCAGGTGATTCCCCTCTTTCAAGCTCTGTAATTCTTCATAGGAAGAGTATTATTCCCTCCAGTCAATTTGGGACATAGAAAAATCCCATAGAAATAAAGTAAAATTAAAAATATATATAAAAACTTTCTATAAATTTCAAAGATGATGAAATTTTATTTGACTCTAAATCAAATCTTTCATTTTATTTTGGGGGTTGTAAAAACACCTTAGGAACTTATTTATGCCTTTTCTCTCTTTTTATTTTTTTTTAAATGAAAGTTATTTTTAAACAAAGATGCTTCTTTGAACAAAATGAACAAAGAATAATCTTGTTTCAAAAAAAAAAAAAATAGAAAAGGCCAAAAACCCCCATACTGATATTTTGTAAATGGAAAAGCAGGGAGATAAGATCCTACAAAAAGTCTCAGAAAGGATGGTTACAGCAAAACAGTATCTTTAGAAATGTAGGAAATGGAAAAGAGCTGTGGTCTCTCCTTTCTGTATTGCTGTCTGCAAGTGAGCTGCACTACCCAGCCCAAGAGAATTCCTGAAAACAGGGACAGATGGACTTTTCTACTGATTCTGAAACTGGAAAGGCTCCTGCTGTAGTCACTCAAGTTTTATGTCTTCAATTTCAAGTTAAAGATGTATTTCATGTTCTTTAATGCAAAGGAAGCCATTCTTCCTATTCTGGAGCAAGTCAATGCCCAGCATGGGCATGATCTCCTCCTCCTCTACCTGTGAAGCAAATCCCTGTCCTCCTCTTCGGGAGAGGGCTTTCCAAAGGGCAGCTGGGATTTGTCTCTCTTACTTTGGAAAAAAAGAGTAATAAAATGTCAGGAGTATTAAGTCTGAGCTTTAGCTGCTCTTACAGGCCTGTAAACCTGAAAACTGAGATGCCAGAAGGCCCTAGTACTGAGAAGCCTTTGAAATGCTGGTCTAGGCACCCTGGTTCACATTTCTGGGGGGATTTTCTTCTTATAGCAGAACTGCAAACAAACCCAAATACCGTCCTTCAAATCCAAGAAGTCTGGTAAGAGTTTTAACTGTCCAGTGTTCACATTCTCCAGTTTTACAGCAATCACTGCTGCAGTGTTTTCTGTCATTCAACAGCCCATAAGGAAGGAAGATCAACATTCCTGGTTTTATTTGGATAGGGAATTTGAAAGGAAAATTAATTTTCCAACATCATCCTATGAATAGGCAGCATAGTTCAGAACTGTGAGCTGTTTTCCTGAGTTCTGACCAGCACCTGGAATATGATTTTATTCCCACTAATAAAAGCAGGGGAAAAAAACCCAACGAGTTTTGATAGAATAGTTTTTGAAGAACAGAGTTACTCCCCCAGTTCACAGGAAATGTTTAGAATTGTACTTGGTTTTAATCACACATATTTCTCTTAAAATAAAATATATCTGAAGGGAATTGTTAGCCTAACCTGTTGCTAGTACCTTGCCAAATCTCAGGGCTGACAGATCACAAATCTTCAGCACTGAGACGGGGATTTCCATTCACCTTATTTTTTTAATAAGCCACTAGCAATGGATCTACCTATTCTGGAACTTTAGTCAATAAGTGTCAAGGGCTGGGATTTATTAACTGCCCATTAATGCAAACATGATTTTCTGCGTTTAAGTGGAAGACAGCACCCGAGCTGAATTCCTTTATCTGCACATTCAAATGTTCTCCAGTGAACCAGAAAGGCCAGCAGCAAAGTGAGCTGCTACATGCACAAAGTGATTTATGTCATGCCCAGTCAAGGGCAACGTAGAACCTGGTTGAATTTTGATTAAGGAGAAAAAAAAAAAAATCTCAAACCTGTAATCAATGGAGTAGTAATTTTCAGCCTTGCTAATTGTTTATAACATTGCCATCAGATATATCCTCACCCCAACTAGGTTAGATAGAATTAAATTGTGTTATTTTTTACTGCAAGCAGAAGCTGATGGAAATAAATGTGTATAAACTTCCAGTGCAGTTTATTAAACACACTCCTCTGGCTGTTGCTGTGTTTTTGAGTGTGATGAAGCACCACTCTCCAGGTTCCAATTAACCTGCAGTGATCAGGGAGGCAGAGCTTGGGAAACCTCAGACCAGTGACCACCAGCCACATAGAGGATCAGAATGGATGGCAACCCATTTGTGCTTTACTGAGCAAAGTTGGAGCTATTTTCATTTACCGTCCCCTGACAGTGTTAAAATGCCTCACAACCCTTCAGGAAATGACCACACAGTTATAGTGGGCAGTCTGAGAATTAAACTCTGAATATTTTTTTTACTTTTCAGTTCAATTGCTTCTATCAGAGACATATATATTAAATATTGCCCATTTTGTGCATAATGAAGGAATCCCTTACAACCCCCCTACAAAACAATGTCAGAAAACAGTAGTAAAGTAGGAGTTTTTTCTAATTCAAAAGAGCATACAGAAGAGTTTCTCTTTACCTTTCCCCCAGTGAGGAGAGGTGGTTAGATCCCTTGTGCTGCTGACTAGTTTTGAAGGCTCTCTAAGCCAGGAAAGAGACTCAGAGAAAGGCAGGGATAGGACATCCCACCAGGGGAGGCGGGGCCAGTGACCTTCTGTAGTGGAAATGCCACAAGACCACCTCACAATGAGATAAAAAAGAAGAAAAAAGTGTTCTGATGTTCTTGATAACAATTACAGCATGGGGACTGGATACCTCTGTGTAGCAAAGTGTGAGGGATCATTGGGTTTTGGGATAATCCAGGTTGAAAGGGACCTCAGGAGCTCTCTTGTCAAACCTCCTCCTCAAACCAGGTCAGTTACAGCTCAGGCCAGGTTACTTCGAGCTTTGGATGTCCCAGTCTTGAAAATTTTTTTAGGATTAGATTCCTCTGAACAAGTCCTTTTTCCTCAGATTTTGTTCAGTGGGCAAGTGCTTCATTCTAGTGGCCTTCCACTGACCTTGCTCCAGTTTGATTCTGTTCTTCTTGTACTGGGGGGAACATTAAAGCTGTGGTTGAACGTGTTTTTAAGTGTAGAATTGAAGCCTACATGTCTTGGGCCAGAACGTCCTTTTCTCCCAACCAGACAGGCACCAGGTGCTGTAAACCAGAGAGCTGCTGAGCTTTCTGCTGGCACCTGCCTCGGTGCACACGGGTGAGCTGTGGATCCTGTGATCCCTCTTGAGGAAGCAAGAAAAAGAGGAGAATGGAGGGGAATAGAAAAGCCATCTTTGAACAGGGATTTCAAAAGAAACAGGATGTTAAAGGTCAGATCCTTATCCTCGTGGCCTTATTTACTGATGTTGGTGCAGCTTCTGACGAAGGGATGAGACTCGAATTCGAACAAAATGTGGTTCCTTCATTTCTGAGAAAAGACAGTATGAAAGAAATGGTCAAATCCTCACTTGTTGAAATTTTTTGGCTTTTGCTGCCACTCTCTTTTCCATCTGAGGTCAGGTAAGCTTGAACCACCTATTCTTCATGAATCTACAGCTTTCTTGAGGGCTAAGCAGGCTGTACAAAGCCACCTGATATTTTTTGTTATTTTCTTGGCCTTTTGAAAAGATGTATTTTTCTCTCTGAGTCCAGTAAGTATCTGGTGAACTTGAGAGATGGAAAAGGCTCAAAGTAACCATACTGTTTTTTTCTGGAGTTTTCTCTCTCTTCTTTTGCATCTTCTTTTTGTGCAAACAATTGCTATTTAATTTTTGTATTACTTAACCAACTCAAGCCCTGGTATTTTATACATCATAACCTCTGAGAACTTGAAATGAAACGCACATAAAGCTCAGAGTTCCACAATTAAAATCTACCCCTCCTTCCCCCCACTCTCCAAAAAAACCCCTGTGTATGAAATATCAAAACCAAGCCTGCAAGCTGTTCTCCAGTCTGATTTCCCAGAAGAACCACTATGAGGAAATCACAGTACGCAAGTGATTCCTCTCTGGATGGAACAAGCGAATCATCTTTGAGGTGTTCCTTGGGTAAGGGTGGGCTCATCTCTTGGAGGTGCTGCTCATCACTGTGACAATGAGACAAGGGGCTCTTGTTGGAGGTGGACCTGCCTGTCTGGAGGGTTGTTTGTGGGACCCAGAGGAAGGACCTCCAGCAAGGAGTCCTAATATATCAATAGTCAGCTCTGTTCAGATCCCTTTGCAGAATGGCCTGTTTAGGGAAATCTTTCTGTAGCAATAAATTGTAGAGATACAGAAAAATGAAAGCAAAGTAAAAAGCCCCAGGTGTATCCGAGTTCAGATACACCAAAGTAATATCCACTTCAATCCAATTATAAACCAGTTAGTGTATAATTCTTTGCCTGGAATACTGGACAGTGATGTACAACCTGCATTATGTAAGAAATAGATGTTCGGAACCCATCAGTAACCAAGTTCAGCATTAATTGATTTACTGAGCAATTTTCTGCTAGTCAAATGTCCCCCGACATGCTATAACAGAAGCAGCTCTTTTCCCTGATACTTCTTCTGACTGATGGTGTCATCAAATACCACCTCTTCTACAGTAATGACTCCCTTTCCTATAAATATAAAATACAATGCTGGGAAAAAAGATGTCCTTCACCCAGTAAGAATCTTCTTTTTTTTGCCTTATGAACCAAGAATAACTCATGATAATAATTTGATGATACTTCTTAAAAAATATTCACACAGACCAGTTTTCTGCTCATAAAAGAATAATGATATCAACATTAAAAAAGAAAGAAAAAACAGCAAAAAACAACAAAACTGGAGAGATTTGCAATAACTCAATCATTGTGTATAGCCCAAAGTTAAACTGCTCTTTGATGGCCAAAATCTTCTGGTGAATTGTAGTTGTATTAAGAAAAAAGAAGGAAGACTTTTTAAGAACCCGTCTTCCTGGGTACTCAGGTTCTATCTGTTCTTCAAGGGTTTTGATATTAAGTAACCTCTCAGCAGTTTGCTGGTGGAACGATGCTGCATTATTATGTGAAGACCTTTGTCTTATTGAGGTAAATCAAGAACTTCCTACTCAAACAATGAAGGGGAAGGATTCCTACTATACAGCAGATGGTTAGGTGTCTGCAAATTGACATTGTTTGGGTAGGTGACTTTGACTGTAGTTTTGGAGTTTGGCATTTAAATGACAGAAATAATTCTCTTCTTAGAATCTGAAAGACAATTTGTATTTCAGGTCCAAGCAGCCTGCCAAAACAAGTGAAAATTCCAGGCCACAACATGTAGCAATATTTTATAACACTAAGCATCAAGTTAAAAACAAACAATAGATATAACCTTTTAGGGGGTATTTGCAAATTTAATCTAATTGTCACTCATCTAGAAGCTCTTAACCTTACTGAGAATTTATCACTACTTTTCTGCCATGATAATTTTTTGCTAAGAAAGTTGCCTTGAACCACTTAAAGGATGGGGGTGATGACTGAAAACGACTGTTTAGCACTCTAAGGAGTTGTTTTCTTATGAGTGAACTTTGAAAAAGAAAACAGTCCCCAGCTCAGCTTCTCTAAGATCTGTTCTCCCTGAGATGAGAAATGTCACTATAAACAGCACGTCCTCTCAGCCTAATGGGTAAAGGCTTTCACAGCCAGTCAATAACTCCCCACAGCAAAGTAAAATGTATAATATGAATTTTATCTAAACTTATAATTAGCAGGTTCTGAATTTCTTTCCTGAGCTAGTTTCCTGCTGATTCACAGTTGCCCTGACACGGATCTGTGTTTTCTGCTTTTAAGGTTTGCTTGGTTTCGGTGTCTCAGTAATGCTGCACTGCATGATGCAAGTGTTGCCTCTCTGGAGCAGGGGAAGCATGGACCCTGAAATGTTGAGGACATCAGAGTTCGGTCCAAAATCTGATGATACCTAGATTTTTAGTATGTATTTTTTAGGCACTTTTTGACATTTTGAAATATCAGTGACAAGTGAACTACTAAAATAGGGTAAAACGCTTAGAAAACTGCACAGAGCAGGATGAAATCTGTGAGCCAGGAGGCCAGATCAGCAGTGTGTGTTTCCTAGGTTACAATGTAAGATGTAACCAAAAGCATGTATTCTGGTATCATCTTCACAAGCTGCTAAATTAGGTGGGGCAGTGTTTGTTATCTCCTACCATGACTCATCCCTGATAACTCCCTCTGGGAGCTCTCTCCGTTCAATGGGCAATCAAGGACCCACCACACAACTCATGGAATTACATCAGCCCATTGTGAGATGCCCCGCCCAGGGGGGAGGAGCCAAGTATGCCCACCTGGATGTAATCCTGGATGTAATCTGGGGTTTGGAACAGCACAAATAGCTGTTAGCCACTGGATTTACAGAGGAGAAGAGCAACCCTTGGGCCTTGAGGGGGGAAAAAACCAGACCTTTCTACAGGATCACTGCTTCAACAGGACAACTTCATCTGGACTGCTACCACCACCTTGACTAACAGGGTGTCAGGTTGTATCCTGACTCTGTCAGTGTTCTTTTACTATTGCATTTCATTTAATTTTCCTACTAAATCATAATTCTGACTTGAGATCTCCCATTGGTTTGTTTTCAAACTAGTACAATGTCCTTATTAGTAAAACAATATTTGTAGCCCAACAAGGGAGAGCTTTATCTGGAGACCGTTTCCAAAAGGCTGAGAAGAGCAAATAAATAAAACAAAAAAAATTCTTTTTTTGATGATTATTCGAACAACAAAAAATATTACAATAGCTGTAGAATCATTAAGGTTGGAAAAGACATCTAAAGTTATTGGCTCCAACCATTAATCTAACACTGCCAGGTTCACCACTAAACCATGTCCCTAAGCACCACGTCTACATGTGTTTTGAACACTTCCAGGGACTGTGATTCCACCCCTGCCCTGGGCAGCCTGTTCCAAAGCCTGATCACTCCTTCATAGCCTGTAACTAGTTTTAAAGATCACTACTTCTATTACACATCTAAGAAATCTAAAATGCTCGGAAACACAAACATTTTTTTCAAATTGTGTCATGTTGTCTAATATAATATCCTTGCAAGTCTTCTTTACTTGTGGATTTGTGCTATAACAGTTGCCACTACACTGTGCCTAAAAAGACACAAAATCCCATGGAGCTGCATAAACAACTTGCATAGATCAGGTATCCACCTGGACACAGCAACTGGCCATGTGTGATTCCAGATAAAAACCCACAACTTTTTGTTCTTCCTATTTTCTGTAGCAACTGAGTCCTCAGTGAGAGCAACAGAGAATCTACCCACATGCTCTGTGCATGTTGTGACTTCTCCAAAGGAATTTTCTATATACAGGAATGAGAGTGGTAAAAAGGAAATATTATCTTGTGCCATTGGACAGCCAGTCACACCAAGAGATATGCCTGAGATTTCATAAGATGTCTCTAGCACAACCAGGAATTGCTCTTTATTTATCTCACAGGCCACAATATTTTCCATAAACCGAGCTTTCTAAGGGCTAAATTAGTGCAGAGGCATCTGAATGAGAAATGAAAGCAGAATGTTGATTCTGCAACTTATCTTTTAAGATTTTTTCACTTCTTTCATTGCTTTTCTTTTTCCCCCTGCTGCATGAAGACCATCCTGAAGATGGAGGAAAATATTACACAAAGCATTCATTACGTTTCAAGGCGTAATAAAAACATTGGTAATATACTCATTGCTGAGATGCAAAATGAATCTCAAAGCAATCAGAGGACAATAACAATTTTAAATTAAAATGTGCACAGTGTACAAATTGATTTTGCTAAAGGCAAACAAACTGGCAAAAAGATCTCTGTTGGCAAAGTAGCTTTGAATATTTAGATCAAGTTAATTTCTTGATAACGGTTCCTAGAAAAGCTGTGCTTATACTATGGAATTTATTCCACAATTTATTCCTTACTCTGCATATTCTTAGGTAAAGATGCAAAGTGTTTATTTTATCCATGTATTTGTTACTTTTTTCTTCCTATTATCATTTGAAATGGGGGGCTGAGAAGAGGAACACCGGGAAGACAATAGCTGATGTTTGTACACAGGGGAGCGTTAACCAACCTTCTGTTCCAGAAACAGCTTTTCAGCATTGACTACAGGTCCCGTAGGAAACACATCAGCAGCTTTTTGTATACAGGGAGACCTTTGAACTTGGCAACCAGCTTGAACACCTTCTGCTGCTTCCACAGGAGGCACTGAGCAAACAGAGAAAACAAGCCCACAGCAAGCTCAGCTTCAGCCTCGAGTTCCAGAGCTTCACCAGGGCAGTGTGCATCTGTGTGAGCTCCCATGCTGGAGACTGAACTGGGCGGAGAAGCCACGGAGAGCTCCCACAGGGCAGTGTCTGTGCCAAATAACAGTGGTTAAGCCCCTGTGCATCACTGATGAATGTCCTGTGAGATACTGAACAGCTGAAGGACTGCACTGTGCTGGGTTTAATCTCCAGCTGTTGTGGAGTTCACTTTCTTTTCCCTCCTGTTGTGCTGTTATTTACTTTTCCTTCATCTCATCCATCTAATTAAAAGAGTGCTGAGAACAAACAAATTACATCAGGCTGTTCGGTTTTGATGGTGCTTTCTTTGGTACCTGATATACCCAAGAAATCAATATGGAGAGTGGATTGAGATGTGTTACAGGACTCCACTGTAAGAGATTAAAGAATGGATAGAGCAGTCTCTAAGTACCATTCATGTATATGCTGCTGTGTGGGGGCATGGGAGATCTACCTAAAAGAAATCCCTTTTTTTAGCATAGTGTTGCCACAAGATAGGTCATTGGGCAAAGAAAATCTCTGACCTCACCCAGGAAATCCTCTTTCTTCAGAAATGTCAAACATATGAGGAGCTGAAAACAAGTAAAAATATAAATTTTGAATTATTTTTCCCCTTTCCTCACAAATAAAGTACGTCAATGTATTGCTTAATTTTATTACTTTTCTAGTACATTTGAACATAAATCCCCCACAAACCTCTACTGAAAGTATGTCTACAGAGAAAGCCCTTTACCTGAATTGCTGCATTCTAGCAGAGGAAGCCCTTTACATTCAAAGCAATAGATAGTGACAGTAAAACCTGTGAGGAGGGCCAGATCTCCAGGGAAGATAGGTTTGATAGCCTCAATTCTCCATGGCTGTTGTTATCCATCAGTCCTTAAGTGAACTGAGCCGTGGAAGAAGAATGAAGAAAATGGGCATGCTTGTATCCCAGTTTAGCAGAGTTAGGATTTGCCTGGTTCAGGAGAAAAGCAGGAGCTCACTAAATGGATGTCTATCAGGCATTTATTACTCATAGTAGAGAAAACTATATGCAGTTGCATGTTAATTTGGAGGCTATGTTAAACAAGGAAAAAATCCTCACAGGAAGAAATATTGCAGTATAAGTGATGTGTCTCTGCCTAAGTCTGTGGGTGTAGGAAGATTTTGATAGAAGATGCATATTTCTATTTTATATTAAAATTCATTGTCTTTAGGTAACGGAACCTTTATTTTAAGGAGTAACATATAACAGCTTTTTTTTTTTTAATTCATGAAGAATGCCAATTTCACAGAAAATAACAATAAAATGTATTAACTCATATGAATGGTTAACAACTAAATTAGCCTTAAATCCCACAGCTCTCAAAATTCTAGACAATACTCAGCATCTGACCGCAACTGTTACACATTTTGAAAGTCTTACTCTGGAATCTTGCTCCAACAACATCCATACCAATAAACAAACGACATTTTATCTTCAAGATCTTTCATCCAAAGCTGTCTCGTGAGCTCCTTTCTCCCTGCACCATCGTCCCTGCAGCTGTGAAGTCTCAGACTCACTGTTGAAGTTAACCAAGGTCTGGTGGCTGCCGAGTGCCGAAGTGGCAGCCTCAGTACCTCTCTCTGCACTATTCCTTTTGATCTTGCTGAGGAGAAGAGTGTTTTTTTCCCAGCTTATGTGAAATGTTGACTTTTCTTTGAAAAGGGAATGTTTTCCTCTACTGAAAAGTATATTGTTTCCTCACATTTGGCCCTTTTTTTTCGCACAAAATATTGCAGACGTGAAAACCAACTCTACGTATGCTGGCAAAAGTCAGAGACATTTTATGAGCCCAGATGGGCAAGTGTCTTTTCTTCTGGTTTTGTTTGTTTTCTTTTTCTTTTGTGAGAGCTGTTGTGAGCAAAGAACCATCTAGGTCAGAAAGAACAGCTCCGTGGTAAAATCATTCAGCACTACTTTTTTTATATTGGCGTATGTTTTGTTTCAGCTCTTCTACATAGAGCATGTGGACTTTGGCTGCAGTCCCTGGGTGTCTGTGGAGTCTTGTGACCTCTGATCAGACCTGCTCTGATCATGCATGCCCTCCCTCTTCTGTTTGCTTGTAACAGTTCTCTGGGTCAATTAATCTCAAATTTCTGTATCTGTGATGCATGTATGTCCAACACATGACAGCTGAACTGGCAGAGAAGCCAAAATATGTGGGTCCTCTGTCAATTTGTTTGAAAAAACAAAACAGTTTTCTCCTTCATCCTCCACTCCTCTATTTCTTGCTGTTGCTCACAAAACTGGGGGATTAAAATGACATCTCAGAAACATTTGGGGTTATATCCTCAGCTGATACAAACTGTGATGTCTTACTGGAGCTGACATCAACAGGGAACCCCATTTTTGGGTTTCCCACACAACATTTCCTTTCTCTGTAAATGGATCACACATTTTCAGAGCTAATCAATCTGAATCCCAGTAACAAACAGGGGAAACAACATGGCACCTGCTGACATTTTAGCACCTCACATCTATGCGCACTCTGTTCAAGATTATCGGATCCACACTCTCTGTTAATTTACCCTGGTTGCAACACTTTACATTATCTCCATGTGGGTAAAAAAGATACTCAAAGGAGTAAAAGAAGCTGGTTCAGAAAATGAAGTTATTTAGGTGTCTTCAAGCAGTAAGGTTTATGAGTTAGCACTGAAGAACCCTCACCCCTTAAGGAGAATGCATCTTATCTAACATGTTGGAAATGAATATGAAAAACATGCCCATGTTTTAGAGGAGACACTTGTAAATGCACTTTTCAATTTGTAGTTTTTTTCTGTACAAATGGGTTTTAATTGGTGTTTCCTAGGAATTGATGTGATCTGGTAAAATTGCAGATGAAATATCATTGTACTAGCTAAAAAACCCCAGCTATTTGTGTTGTAAAAATTTTCTTCCCGCTATTGTGAGAGTTGCAAATCTTCCCTTAAAAGCTCTGGGAAGTTATAGCATACAGTGAGGGGCAGGGTTTAATCCTAACAGCCTGCCATAATGTGAGTGGGATTTAGTATTAATGTTCATTTTACTGTGAGAGGTGCCTCCCTGGGAAGGGCTGTGGGTCCTTTCAGCAGAAATGGATCCCATTACAAAACCACCCATCTCTGAGGATGTTTCTGCAGCACTGATAAAGAAATGACACTGCTGTTCCCCAGCTGGTTTAGAGCTGTGATACTGAATAAAAATAAATGTAATATAGGCAGGGGCTAGAGAGAAATCCTCTCATGAACAGACAAAGAATAAATAGAAATACATCCCTCTAGGACCCACAAAGCTTTTGTCTGAAATGCATGTGAGCCCCATGCTGTTCTCTAGGGTCATCACATCTTTATGCTCCAACATTAAGAAATTTCATGAGAAAAGGCAGATGAGAGTGAAGCTGAAAGGTGCTTGGCAACAGGGAGGTACAATAATGAGGCTAAGCAGGATACCAATTTCACCCGGGGGTCGTTGTATGAGCTGCTGTATGCAATGAACCCATCTTCCTCTGGTGGAACATTGAACTGGTCATTAGACATTGATTTTAATTTTTTTTAGTGGGGAAGACAATCCCTAATCACTTTAAGCTTGGTACACAGTATAGTAATAGCTCATCTGCTCTGGAGGCAGGCTCTGTCTTTGGCAAAAGTGGTACACAGAGTCCTGGGACCTGTTTCAGCCGTGGGTAAATGCCATGGAACAGGAATCGGTGTAGAGGAAATGAGGTAGCGCTGTTCTACCTTGCTCTGATCTCCCAACACATTTTCTTTGGGATGCTGCCCAAAGACCCTTGACTTTCAGGGTAGCTGCATTTTCCAGGCCATTTTCACCAAGAATAAGTAGACAAAATTTCCAGTGTGCTGGAGGAAGCCCAGAGATTGATCTAACCCAAGCTGACTTCCTTGGACTTCCCTTGTTATCTCCAGAAATGCATATAAATCCTCACCTTAGAACTCTCTTTAGCAGATGCCCACTAAATATGACTCCTACATTTTCCCCTAGGAAATCGCAGGCTGATCTTCCTCCTTCATAAATCCCTGCCCTGTCCTCTGATCTTGCATCTATATCCAGCCACGCTCGTCCTTCTGTTACCCATGTGAGAACACACTTTAAGGAGAAGGAGAAGGACTTGAATGTGGATCTCTCATGATTTGATCAAGTTTCTGAGTAACAAACAGGCAGTGAGTCTGTCCTATTTTCACATGGGACCTGAAATAGCAAACTTGCTGTGAGGCTGCTTCTCAATCTGAGCTCCAGGAGTGGGAGCAGTGTGGGAGCATAATGGGAAGCCTGGGGGGCTTAGATGTGAGGTGTATGCTTGATTTTAGAAGAGGCATTTTCTCACAGATTCAAACCACATCTTTAGAGTCTGTTAGTGTAATGATCATACCACCTAGTGGGTTCCAGGAGCCCTCAGAATTCAGCAGCAGGCATGGGGGCTGGTGAATTGACATTTTTTAAGTACAGAAAGTACTGAAATGAGTCCTGTCCAGTAGCAGTGAGCCAGTTTTCAAAATACGCTTAGAAACAGCCGTCTTTCTAATTGGGTGGAAATTCAGATCCTGAAAAACTTCTGAGGACCAGCTGCTTTCTGTCATGCACTGCATGAGAGTACAAGATGCTGCACCCTGCACTGCATGTGTGTCTGCATGGTGTGTTGAGAAACAGCCTGTGAAAAGCCATTTTCCTTCCACTCTAGCTGTGCTTACAAGCAGTGGAGGAGGCTGGAGGCCTCAGGGTACTGAACTCAGAGATCATTGAGAGGTAAATGTATGAATATCTTTCTGCACCATGAGCTTGATATGTCTGTGCCTTCATTCAGCAGCAGCACGCCCCTGATTTCAGTGGTGCAAGATCAGATCCTTTACACCCATCTCCTTGAGAAGATGGCAAAGGACAGCCAGAGATGTACTTATTTCTCCTGCAGAAAACACTGCTCAGGTGCAAAAGGGAGTTAATGAGGAGGATTAAAGTTAAAAGCACAAAAGAAACACTGAAAAAGACATCGTATTCCAGACCTGAAGATGCAGAATAACATTTCAGATTGCATCAAACAGTGCAGCAAGACTGCCCTGTAGCTCATTAGCCTGACTTGGTGTCGACTTTGGAGAGCTCTTTACATATGTCATTTAATGTACTATTGATTTTCCTATGTGAGATTCATTATTTGTGAGCTCTCCTAAGATGAGCAAGTGCGATGGAAAAATGGAGATTTTCTGTTGACTGGCATTAACACTTCACCTTCCCTCACACCTCTGTGTGCAGAGCACAGAGCTGCATGGAAATGGAGCCAGCACTAAGTCTGTGCCTTGCTCAAAAGTGTGGTTGTGTCCCATTCAGCCTTTCACACCTTCCTGGGGCTGCATAATAGCCCTATTTTCACTCTCCAAGCCACAGGGAGAGAAGGAAGGTCTGTGGAAGCTTCACAGGATGAGGAGAGTGGGTTGACATACACAGATCCAGCTGCAATAAACCTGCAGAGTTTCACCCAGCAGCAGAGCTGGGTAAAAAGCACAGGGTTTTCTGACTGAGCCTCAGATCCTGCTCTGCTTCTCAAATGGCATTCCTTGGACAGAGCAAGACCCAGAGCCCAGGGGCTGGAGGGGCAAGGATTCAGCAGCCAGTTACAGATTCTCCTTGGTCTAGGTATAGTTTTTATTCCCTTGATAATATCAAGTTTAGCTTGCACCAGCTCTAGCAGGTAGAGTTCTTTTTAATCTTTGACCTGCCAATTTCTCCCACCTCCGTGGTGCGAGAAACAGTGCTGGTGACTCAGATATATTCTTATGGCATCTGCACTAAACTCATGTTTACTAAACCTGATTATGGGAAAAAATGCATCCAAAAAGGACATGATCCCACTGAAAACAGTGGGGCAGCAGAGAAATAAATCTTAGCAGTCTTACCAGGTGTGCAGGAACAAAGCCAACCGCTGCAAAAATGTTTTCATGCATTCTTAATTTTACCAGATAGGACTAGATCCATTGCAAACAACACATGAAGAGAACTGTGATCAAGGTGACAGCAGAATTGGGATTCCATTCCAACAGCCCATCCCCTGATCCTACCCAGCTGCCTCCCAGCCATGTGGGAAAGCAGCTGCCATGTACCTGCATGGCTACCTGAATTCACCCTTCCCCTAGATTCAAAATAGATCCAAGCCTGTGCACAACCCCTCTGGGAACGTGCTCCTCCTGTTTTTCTGATCATATCTTTGACTTGGGTGCTCAGGAATTCTCTCCTGTCTGAGAGATTCATTTGCTGGGCCAGATGATTTTTTTTGCGTTTTGACAAACTGAATGCCTGTATTTTTTCTCTGTGTAACTGGAATCAGTCGTGTGGGTTTGTGCCTTTTTTTTTTTTTACTTTTTTTAATCAAGCAGTGATTAAGAATAAGAAATAAAAAAGGCAGGTTTAGGATCACATGAAAGTAGCTTACATATTCTGAGTGAAGACAGATGTAATGGCACTGCTTTTCGTGAGGAATTGGGATGGCTAGAAATTGGATGGCTTTTAATTTTGTTTTTCAGTACTTCCTTCAGTGTTAAGTTAATTAACTGGAAGGTGGCCAGATGACTTGGAGTCTTTACAATATTTGGGGCGTTTTGCATAAAGAGAGACAAGCCCACTACTTGGTGAAATAATTAGATTAGCCTGAATGATTTAAAACCCTTGGAGCAGGAGGAGGAGTTGCATCAGCTTTGTATATATAATGCTGAAGCTCTTTTTGATTTCTTACGGAGACTTACTGGGTCCCCGGAAAACCAGACTTTGTCTATTAGGCGTTGCTGAGAAGTTCACAAACCAACCAGAAAGCACCAGAGGAAGCAGAGGTAGCTGGCAGTGGTTACCTAGAAGCAAGGCAGGTCCCAGCAGCAAGCAGAGCTCGGATTTCTGGGTGCCCATGAGCTACAGATGCCCTTTTTGACCCACTCAGATGCAAGGCTGATTAATTCTTCCAGGAAGGGCTCTACTCATGT
Source organism: Oreocharis arfaki (assembly GCA_013398015.1). Taxonomy (NCBI): domain Eukaryota; kingdom Metazoa; phylum Chordata; class Aves; order Passeriformes; family Paramythiidae; genus Oreocharis; species Oreocharis arfaki. The sequence continues at coordinate 330,989 of VZRR01012420.1, forward strand.
CTGCCTTAGTGAGCAGAATTCCAGCTGATATCTGAGACAATGACCTTGCTTTATCAGAGGGACCAGTGATGAGGGGCAGTGACAGAATTGGTGCATGTGACATGGCCCTGGACCCCTTCAAATTGAAGGAATAATTGGAAAAAAGGGAGCTTCTGCATCTAAAAGGCCTTGAAAATAAGAATGAGGAGGGAAAAAGACCCAGATGAACAAAACTCCAACATGTAATCCTCTCTCTCTGTTGAATGTCAGTGGCACAATGCCAGCAGGTTTCCCGTGGACACCATGCTGTTCCATGAGCTGACACAAGGGTTCAAGACCACTGCAGCTGCTAATGCCATAAGCCTCAAACCAGGCCTTTTTCCAGAATACACCAAGATCTCCGTTTTGCAGGGTGTCACCTTGCTACAATTAGCAGATAATGGCTGTGAAGAACAATATCTCTGTACCATAGTGAGACCCCAGGATGCACACTCAAGCACAACACTTTGACCTAAGGAACAGGAATTTCCTTTATTCTTCTCTAAAATCTGTTCCAAACCTGGCTGAAATCTACAGGAAAGCAGGATCTGAGCAAAAATGTTGAGATGATCCATTTGCCTTCAGAATTTCATTTAAACTCTATTCCCACTTGGAGTTTTATGTAACCATTTGTAGCTGAACCTGGCAGCCTCTCTCTTTTATAGTACTACACAGGTAATATCTCTCTGCAAGGATGAATTATTCTTGTACTCCTCCATATTAGGACCAAATTCAGTCTCTCAGTCTTTTCTGGGCATATCTTATTTTTTCCTGTCAGCCATTTTGATATAGAATTTTGTGCATATACTTATATATCTTACCTACAACCTTCAGGCTTTAGAATATTTTTATAAATGGGACTGAAGTTACTAGATTCGCTAAAATTATCATGGTGAGGACCAAGTGTGTGATGCATGAGGCTCAGGCACCATAGGAAGAGCAATGCATCTTCATTTAGTAGCTCCAAAGTGATCCCAAATCATATGGAAACATAATTTTTGCTGACTGTTTCTGTACCAAGTGTCATGCTATCATGCTCCCTGTCAGTTGAAAAACCACCCTCTGCCACTCCCATCATTTCATTATGAAGTAAAAATGCAGTTTGTCTGTATAGGAGGCTTACAAAGACTTGGTTTCCCCAATGGATATATAAAATATTTGACTGGAACTTCTACTGCATGCTTTCGGTAAAGCTACACATGCCTTATATAAATACTTCAATCTCATTTTTACTTGCCCTAGAATGTTCTTGGACACTGGAGCTTAAATGATCCCTAAGAGACTTTTTCCTGGGCAATTGCTTATGTTCCTATTCTGATTTTTTTTTGGTTTCGGGTGTGATCACTCACAGTCTTGAAGAGCAAGTTGCTTAGACTATTTGGCTATTCCAAAGGAAACCTTGGACACCAGTTGTCCTATGGAGCCATGAAGGTACCACACTGAAATGTAATAACGTCACATTTGGAGCACTACAAAAGCATTTCTACAGCTTGGGCAGGAGGGCTTTATGTAACGTCCTGGGTTGCAGTGTATTCGATTACCATCTTCGTGAGCTGTGAATCCAGGTAGGGCAGTGTTTCCTTGCCTCCTCCCTCCGGACTATCTTCTGTTAATGGGCCCATCTGTGCCTTGCCACGTGACTCATAGATAACGGGCTCTGGACTATCTCCTGTTAATGGGTCCATCAATGCCTTGCCTTGTGACTCACCACTCCACTGTGAGATGCTCCGCCCAGGGGGAGGACCTGAGCGTTCCTATCTGCATATAAACAGAGGTATTGGGCAGCAAAGGTAGCCTCTTCCACTGGATTCCCAGAGGACAGGAGCTACACAGCCATCGCTGGACCTTCCGAGGAACACCAGACTCTTCTTTATAGGATCACTACTCCAACAGAACTATCCCTCCAGGAGGACTGCAGCCACCGTTTGGACTGTTGCCAACACCCTGACCGACAGGGTGCCGGGTTGTATCCTGACTCTGTCAGTGGTTCTCTGTACCATTACAGTTATTTCATTTTATTTTTCTTATTAAATTGTACTTTCTGACATTGGAGTCTCTCACTGGTTTGTTTTCAAACTAGTACATTAAAAACATTTTAAATCCTGTAGAACTTACAATAACAAAAGTATTTCTCCTCCTTTGCAGTGTACACTCTCATCGTTGTGTGTTTTCTCATTGTTACTTATATTTTCCATCTCTGTGATGGTTTTATTTCAAATTGATGTCACGCACATAGTCCACTGCCCTGTACTTATAGAATGCTAAATTTCACTACGGATTTTGAGAAGCTCTACTGGAGTGGCTTGCCTGGACTGGCGTGCTGTACTTGGCATCATTTGCAATCAAAACTTGCAAAAAGACATCTTTTCTGGGAAAAAAAACCCAAAAAACAAAAAACAACAACCTAATAAAAATCCCAGTCATTCCTGACCCCACCTCAAGGAACATCATTATTTTGACATGAAGCAAAAAATGTGAATCATTTACTTCAGGATGTGTAAAGGTACATGACGTAAAATGAGATTTTTGGCTATAGTCAGTGAAGTCACGCAGTGATGATTAAGAGAACTCAGAGGAGTAAAATTCTCAGTTATGGATGTCTTCTGCTATGTTCAGTTGATTTATGTGGCTTGAGTTGTAAATTACAATGAAAACTAATTTGGGAAAGGAATATTAGACTTGTGATTTGGACATGGTTTTCCATTTAGGAAATAAGACATTATAAAGTATGCTCAGTCAATTGGCCCAAGGTGGTTACAAGGTAAACAGTCAGAGAGAAGACAGATCTCAGGACAACAGGGAAACACATCAATCATAATCTTTCTTCTTTCTGTGCTGAGTAGGCTCAGCCCAGCTCCATCTGGTTTCTCAGCTGGAGTCCGATAATGTCCTAAGGAGTACAGAATTCTCAGCTACTTACAGTAGCTACTTCTCTTCCTGTTTCGTCTTCTTTCCTTTCTTCATTTGGTTTACTAAATGTGATTTTTTTAGGATAGGGTCAGCATTCACAGGCCACTTAAAGGTTGGAATAATGCCTCTTCCATCAATGAGAGCAAAAGGGCAGGATTTGCTGTGGCATTTAGCCTGACAAATACACTTGTCCAGAGAGATGTGTATATTTATTAAAGATGAAGTAAGTGAACTGGCTGCTTTTCTTTCCCACAGTATTTTTAGTTTTGGAAGCACCCCAAGACATTTCAGGTCTTTCTATGTTTGAGATGGTAATTGGGAGAACAATTGAAGAGGATTGAGCACATAGTGAAGAAAAAGCAGTAGGAGGCAAAGATTTCTTCAGAAGAAAATATAACACATTACAGAAATTGAGTGCTCTGCATTTAATAAGGCAAGCAAACAGACAGGAGAAAAGCAAGGAAAAGGCACAATGGAGACAAAAAAGGCTTATTATGACAAGAAAGCCAGAGCTATTAACTATCAGTCTGGTGATAAACTATTACAGTATTGCCAATGCTGTCTCCTGAAGAATGTAAATTGTGTGATAAGAGATTTGGCCCCACACAGAGATAAAGAAAGTGCATGTGGTTATATTTCCAAAAGGACAAGAAGATAAGAAAAAACTGGGGGTGAGGAGACAAGGGAGTTGAGCTATTATTTTGAAGTCACTAGCACAGGCAAAAATACATAAAAAAGGGAACAAATGAACAAACCCTGGAGTAAAATAGACCAACAAATCAAGCTTAACTTATGCAGATATAAAGAGAAAGCTGATCTCACACTGAGTGTTTCTGATTTGATTTTAGTTGAAATTTAGTGCTCTGTTAATCAGATCTCACAAATACAAGGGGATTTGGCTGTCAGAAGACTCTGAGAAACATTTATCAATCAGCTAGGAAGAAAAACATCTTCCTCAAAGACATCCACAGAGGGCCTGAAAACTTTCAAGAACAATCACAGAAAAAGAGAGTGAAACTGTCTGGAGGATGGGAGTGGTACCAGTCAGCTCAAACATGTTTTCTGATGTAGAATCACAAGTGAAATACGCTTTAATGGAGAAGGAAAAAGCAAGGTTTTCTCAATGTCTTGTACCCAATAGACAAGTATTTTAATGGGACATCAATGCAGATTTAGAGACTTCATGACCAGGCATTATTAAAAATATGTTCAAAGAGAGCAAAAGAGATCCACTGCATGAGGGAGGGCTGTTGTGCTCTGCCTGGGGCAGTGGAAAGAGGTGTCCTTCTCTGTAAGGGATCAAGAGCACTGCATGATGATCTCACCTTGCTATTCTACAAGAGTTTCATCATGAACACCTCAATTGCTAGCACACCATGCTCTAATCAAATGACATTTAAGTCTCATATTTGACAGAGCACCACAGTCTCTAAAGTGTAATTTCCACTGAACACAAGTAGGAATTCGGAAAGCACCCACACCCCAGGTAATTTTATGGGTGTTGTGCATATTTGCTCACAAAAATGTAAAATGAAAATTCAGTTATTTTTGTTGCAGGAGGTCCTCCTGGGTGTCAGGTGGAAAGCTCCCAGGCTTCCCCCCACCAATGCCAGGAAGAATTCTGAGTCCCTTCTGGCTGTTGAAGAGGATCATTCCCACATACCCAAAAAAATTACAATGACTGGCTGCAGGGCTGCCTGACAGGGACCCCTTGCACCTCATCTCCATTTCCCAGAAACCAACTTGCCACTTACAACTTTTTCCCTGGTAGTCCCAGGTTTGGTACATGTGTTGTCAAATCTGTTAGTTCTGATACTTCTGCTTGGGTTAATATTTCCAATAAAAAATATGAGTCTACACAGTAATTAAGAGCCCAGCAGGGCCCGGATTTGTCTCTGCCTTGTGGTGTTTTCTACAGCAGAAAAGACATCTGGAGCCTGGTACCTGTTAAAGCCCAAGCTACACGCAGGCACAGGGGTTGTGGGCAGCACCATATGGCAGAGGTGTGGTTGTTGCCATCACTCAGTTTTGTGCTGAGTGAAGCCCCTCAGGTACCCTGGGGAGGAACTCAGGCAGTTTGGTAGCTGCTGTTTCAGGCCAGGGTTTTGCTTGAGCAAATGAAAAACCACACAGCGTAGGCATATCCTTACAGACTTCAGGCACCAATCACACCCCTCACAGACCGTGCCTTGATCTTAACTCTCCGATTGATTATTTTTACAATCAAAACATTCCTTTTTCTCCTTATAGTTAAACATACACAGCTATCATGGCACAGCACAGTATCATGTACTTCAGTTAAAAATTCTCCTTGCCCTCAGACCAAATGTTTGTCAGTTCAAGATCAAAAGGATTCCTCTTTACACCTTCTTATATCAGCAAATTTAAGTGAGTGGTCTTTCACTTTGTTTTGATGATGCTGTTGGGTTGGTAATAGGACATCTCCTCAACCTACCACACTGTAGTGTTATTCTCATTAGCCTGAACTATTGTCCACAACAGCCTGGAGCCCAAGATTCATCTTTTTGTTTGTAAATGTTCATAAAACAGCTATCAGAGAAAACCCACACCTGAAACAAAGTTTATTTTTGGTTCAGATGAAACAAGACTCACATGTCTCTTCCTCTTGCTTTCTCCTTTGCTTCCTCATGCAGAAAAATATTTTATTTTTTTTTACAACACCATGAGAAAGTTTTACCTTCTTTTACTTAATGGTATGCAATGACAAAGAAGCACAAGGAAAAACATGTCTTAAAAGATAAAAGCCAGCTTAGTCTAGAACGCTTAAATCACACTCCTAAAGACATCCCTCTACAGGATGCAATTAACATTATTCAGATGTTTTATTGTGTGTGTTTGCATTACTCTTCAGTTTAATATTTATGTTTCAGTGTGTCAGGGGTTTGGCAAAATATGTCATAATTGTTTTGTCTATCCCTTAAACACCTGATACACACTCCCATTCCTAAATCATTTTTAGACAGATTTTTAGCTGCAGAGATCCTACAGTTCTTTACCTTCTTGTGCTTTTTTCCGTTCTTGCTTTTCTTCTATGTAGTGTCTGTCCTTCTCCCCTTCCTCTGCCTCTGTTGTGCCTCCATTAATCTGATTTGTAACTGACAAGGAAGGTCCAAGGAGGACAGCTTGGTTATTCTGCTTGAATTAGGACCCTTGTAAGTCTGTTAGGGGCACTGGGTTATGGGGATAAAGGGAATTACACAGCCCGGTAGCTCAGGATAAGCAATGGGTAGTCAAACCATCAGCCCACCCAACAGAAACTTCAGCAGAACCATATTTTAGTCCCTTTTCCTCAAGGTTGTGATATCTTTTCCTGCATAAGAGAATTACAAAATTCTTTTCCATGTGTCACCATGAGCAAAAATTGCAGACCCCAACAGGAACTGCAGCACCTGGCTCTGTGCTGGGCTGTGACCTCTCTGAAAGACAGTGCAGATGGGACAATAGTGTAGTTGTTCGGAACACCTTCACACAGCTTGATCCATGGGTTCATTGAATTGTGCACAAATAAACATGTTTATTTATGTTTTTTTTCAGGTCTTTGTAAATCAACTGCATTTCTAGGCTCCTCACAGTCTTTGCTCAGGTCCCTTTTGCCTACTCTTAAGAAAACGTTTAAAAAAACATTGAAAGCTGACATTTATTTTGACCCTGAGGCTCAGGGCTTTGAGGAAGGAGAAGCTGTTTTCTAAATGCACAGCTTATTCCTGGAGAATCAAATGAGGCAGAACTTTGACAAATTAAGCCGACTGCACAATTCTAGGATGAGGAGAGAAGGAGAGGTCACCTCTTGGGAGTCAGGCAAATGAGACCATAGGTCAGTGAATTCACTTCCAGACAAACTTTGAATTATATTATATCTGCTGGCTGGTGATCATCTGACCTTTCTCGAGACACTTTATTTTCATATCCCTTATTTTGTCTGAGCCCAACAGCTTGTTATTGAATAAATCACCGGAGGCTAAAGAAAAGCCTCAGCTGCTAACTCAGAAACACATTAGATGTGCCTTCTTGGATATACTATTTCCATCATAACCACCACAGATATACGAATACAGATGCTGCCTGTGCCTAATCCATTTGAGGACGCTTACCTGCTTTCAGGATAATCACTTCCTGCAAGCCCAGTCACACATTTGGGAATTCATTACACTTTTCTCACCAAGTAGCTGCAGTGAAAAAACCACAGATCTCTGATGAATTGTTTTTTTCTTCCTTAGGCACCCTTTTTAAATTGGCCTGGTTGAGGAGCATGAATGGGGGTTACTGTGCTTTCCACCTCTATTCTGTTGTTTTTAAATTGGAGGTCATTTTTCAGGAAAGCAATTAAGCACATGTTTAACTTTGACTGTGCTTTATTTACCCTGACTGTCACTGTAATGCTCACAAGATTAAGCACACGTTCAAGTGCAGGATTGCACCAGGGGGCTTCCTAGTCAGTGTAATGTAGAATATTTAGACTCTTGCTAGTGTTCTGGATGGTCAGGCAGAGTCATTTACAAAGAGAAACTCCTCCTTTATTATTTGTCATTTGTGTATATATACATATATATATATATATGTATATATGTATGCAACATGATGAATATAAGTTTATTGTCATATATTCTTCAGCATCCAGATACAATCTGTCAATTTCTGGAGACTCCATGATCCTTTAGAGTCACACTCTAAATATTATATATGACAGAAAAATATAAAATCTGCGATGATGACAAAAGAGGAGCTAAGGGAAGGGGTAATAAACCCTATAAAAATAACTTAGTCCACACTGCTGTCAAAATGAATAATTGTAAACACTTAAAAGAAGGCATTTGAGTATTCCTTTTTTTTTCTTAATTATATCTGCACATTTATGTACCCATGGATCTTTTTGCATGTGTTTATTTCATCCAAAGGGAAATTGTCATGGCAAATATATAGTTTAAATGATTTCTTGTAGTCTTCTTTCTAGGACAAAATTACCATCACATTTTTCCACCCTGTGAAAACCATGTCTACCCGAAGTGTCAGATGAACTGAAATGCTTCCAATTTTCCATAACAAAGAGAAGGAGTAAACAGATGTCTGGGAGTGAAGGTGTAACACATAATTCTCCAAACCATAGCTGGGGTTTTTAAAAATGTAATAAAGCCTCTTTATTTTTTTATTATTTGTTATTGTTTAGAGGAAGGCTGTTTCCCAAAGAGGAACACCATTTTTTAGCCAAGAGAAATTCAGGAGAAGAATGTTTAATGTAAGGCTGAAAAGAAGGAGGTGGAGGAAGGGGTGAGGAGGTGGGAAGAGGCCTGTGAGAGGAGAAAAAAGATGTTTGAAATGATGGTGATGTTCCAGTGCAAGGGACCAGCAAGAAGAGTGCCAGGAAAAAGACAGATGGAGAAAAAAGGCAGGGAAATGAGAGGGAGGACAAGGGAGACAAAAGAATATTGCAGTACAGCTGAGGAGAGATAGGGGAGTAGGGACCTCATAAAAGTGATACAGAGAGTGGAGCAAGGTATCTAAAGTGCAGCCAGAGCAGTGGGAAAAGATGATATTGTAGCTACCAAAACTGGAAAGGCTGAAGAGCAGAAAACTAGTGTGCTGTGAGGAGAATGCAGTAGCACAGATGAGAATCTGGTGCCATCATAGGCACCAATATGTTGTCCGTTTTCTGCCCCACAAAAAGGCAGATTTTGAGTCTCACTCTCTCAGGTCGTTGGGAACAGGGAAACTCGGGATGGAGGCAAAGGATTCCTTGCAGAAGCTGAAGTAGGAATGGAGCAGGTCCAGGTGCATCCAGCAAGACACAGACTATAGTGGAAAATCCCTTTGCTCTGGCTGGGGCTGTGCTGTAATGTGGGACAGAAAGTCCCCTTGCCTAAGCCTGAGGTCAGGCTCTCCATGGGGTGTGCTGAACGTAGGATTTGCTTCTGTGCAGAGGGTGCTTGTGGCTTGCACACAGGCATGGTTTGGGCAATTAAATTACTGCTGTCTTTGCTCTGCAGTCTCTTGAGTTGGCTGTAGAGATGCTAGGCTGGTGTCTTCTGTGAACCCTAACAGGGCTGGAAAACCACAGAAAAGTTACGGTTCATGGAATATTCTGCCTCTCCCAGGAAGCACCTCTGAGGCCAGTGTACCAAATCTGGAGCACTTGAATAGATGTGGCCATCACAAAAATTGTCCTCGCTCATTGGTTTGGAGAAGGGGAACAGATTTTAATAAACAACTAATCCCATCCTCTCCAGCCCATTCCGCTAAATTATGCTGGTAGAATATCTGTAAAAGGCAGTGAAAAGGTTACAATATCTGAGATGCACTAGGTCTAGGCTGTGAAGACAAATGTTTTCGCCTCAAAAAAGACGTGTCAATCATCAAAATTATGTCTGAGAGCAGACATTTTGTATATCCAGATCTGGATTTCACACCTCAGCTTTCATTCTTAAAGGAAATGATCTGAACCATCATCATCATGAATAAGGGGTGCAAGCACTTCTCAGTCATGATGGGATTTTACATGTAGGGCCAAATGAAATACTGTAGGTCACCTCATCCATGTAACCAGCAGGAGCCAAGCCTAAGCTGTTTCCCTGAGACAGAAAAAGGGTCAAGGGAAGAGTCAAGGCTCTCAGACGTCAACCCCCCATGGTCCATGTGGCAATATTCTTCCAGGTTCTTGAAACTGCTAGAAAGGAGAGGGCAAATCGAAAAGAATGGATTGAATAATTCAATTGAAACAGGTTCCTCAGGGGAAAATAGTAATAAGTATCTCCAGTCTTATCTGACAAGTGATAAGGAGTTTAGAGCTGTTAGAGCAATTTCTAACACAGATGCACCTCCAGTTCCAAAGCATTTCTTCTCAGACAAGTAATGTACATCATATTTCTACATCTGTCTCTGCCAGCAAACACAGAAGTTTTGTACTTGCTGAAGAGAACATACAATTCAGAGAGGTGGCTGTGTACATTTCAAATGCTTTCTCCCTGACAGGCCCCAGTCGCTGCCTCTCATTGCCACGGGAAGCTACAGATGTATTGTGGCAAGTGGTACCCAACATGCTGCTCAGCTAAAACCCAATGAACCAGCATGCCAGCTCTAATCCCTGGCCTCTCACAGAGCTGAGAGAAGGAATTGCTGCCTCACTGCCTCCCATCCACGAGAAGATGCTCTGCAGCTCTGTCCCCACACGACCAGTGATCTGCTCTGCTGAGACTGATGCTCGCTCCCACCCTCTGCATGGTGTCTCTGCTGCCCACTGGCTCCTCCCCGGCACCTTCACAAAATTAAGCTGGATTTAACTGTTTTCCAGTTTAGAAAATGGAATAAGACAGTATCTGGTGGAAACAGACCCATGGGTGAAGACACTTAGCAACAGGCTGTTCATTTCCCTCTGAGGGATCTGGGAGTTATAAGGAAATTCTGTGTGTGGAGAGGCTGCCGGGGGAAGTAAGACTGTAAGAAACAAACATACAATTAAAAACTGCTTTTTGCATTTGATTTGATCTTTCATACTCTGGCTTATTAAGGCTTCCAATTCTCCTCAATTGCCTATGAAGCCCTGCCTCAGATGGGCCAGAAGTATTGAAAAAATAAAGAAAAAAATCAGAATGAGCAATCACTCCTGTTGCTACTGTTATGATATCTGGTGCAAGGGAATTGAAGGTCTTATTAGAACCTGCAAACCTGCCAGGAAACAGTTTTTCCCCTTTGGTAATAAAGCATGAAAGGAAGGAAGAGAGTCTGAATCACAAATGTGAATAAAAGAGATATAGTCTGAAGTGTCTATCAAAAGTCATTAAATATTTGTCTTCTGCAGAGAGCACAGCAGTGAAATAACTGTTACACTGGGACACTGGGAGGAACTGAGTGGAGGCTCGTTCCTGTGGGAGGTCATCAGGCTTTTCCACACAAAGAATGTGGTCCCCTGTAATGACTTTAATCAAATACCTGATCTTAAAAGAACAGCAGAAATGAAAGCAAGGCTCTGCACTGTGTATTTACTGTCAGGGCAAAACATAGCGGTGAATTGATGACAAACCTTTTGAGAATGACTCACTAACCTTCATCTCCCATTCCCAATTTCCCTGTCCCCAGACTGCCATTTCTTAGAGGGGAAAGAAATTGAAATTTTTTTCTAGCAGTGGTCTGTGGTTACTTTCAGCTAATATGAGGTTCTCTGCTGTTGAAGGGGAATTCTGTCCTTACCACCTCATCTCCTTGGGTTCCCGTGTCAGAGCAGTCAGCCACACCTGTGTTGTTCCAGCCCCTCCCAGTCACCTTATTTCATTTCACCTCATTTCACCTCGTTCACACAATGCTGATATGGGGAAGATTCAGGTGTTATTCAGCAAATTGGAGTTGCATCCCTGTTAACTGTCACAGAGCAAGTTAAAGTCATCCTTTTGGAGCTGAGGCAGGGGTGGCATACCTACCCTGGCTGGGTGACATGGCTTTGCTTCATCTGTCACTCATGAGCAGAGCCAGAGTGAGGAGTTTTGGAAAACAAGTGATATAAATATAGCAGTGTACAAAAGCAGTTGTCTCTCTGCTGTATTATTCACAAAGGGCTGGATCATGAAGGTTCTGCCAGGTGGGTGCTGGGAAAAGAAATGGGGTAATTGGAGGAGTTTTGAAGGCAAGAAGTGCTTCCATACTGTCCTGGATTTTCTGAAGAGAACAGCTGAGTGGATTCTTCCCTCCACCTCTCCCTGGGCGTGCACTGCTCCTTACTGAAGTTGCAAGCCAGCAAATGCACAGTGAGGAGCATCTTGTCACAGCCTGGTACTTGAGGTCCTTTCATGTGGTTGGAAATTTTTTAGAAATAAGTTAAGATGAAGAAAAATGCTGGAAGTGCAAACATTTCTGATTGTCCCAGACCTTGCTTTATCATATCAATTTTGTGTCATTTTCTAGCTGAAAGATTTCTTTCAAATAGCACCAGACCTGCATATAATAAGAAAATACAGCAAAATAGCTGATTTTCCGCCTTCACAGTGTCTGCTGGACTAAGATATTATGTCTCCCCAAGAAGGTCTTAGAAAGGTAATTTTGAAAATGCACATCTGGCTATCTTTAGATAAGGTTAATGCATATAAAAGTTTAATAATTATGTACTTTCCCTGACTTAGGTGTCAGGATGTGCAAAGCTATTAACATCAAAATAAACCCCGAACCCCAAACATGAAAAACTACCAACACCATCAAATATATTACAGATTTATATTAACACTGTCATGTGCTCCTGTTCTTGCTTCCAAGAACTCACTAACTGCACAGCCAACAAATTTAGTAGTTACAGTGTGAGAATGAGGGTATGAGTCACTTATTTTTGAATAAGGTTTGCTGTAATCAGTCAAACCACTCTGGCATAAATGGCAGGTGAATCAGGCCTGCAAGGCTGGAACTATAAAATTTCATTTTGGCAAAGCACTGTTCTAAATAGGACATATGTCTTTATGGTATATATTTTTGTGCAGAGATGCATTGGAGCAGTCTGTCTTTTAGGGGGTTTCATGAGCATCATCTCAATCACAGAGATGCCAAACAGCCTCAGTACAAGATGCTCAGATCATGCCCATAGAGCTCCAAGTTCCAAGACAGAGCTCAAGTCCAGATTTATGTTTGATACCATCACAGTCCCAGGATCAAATGCAAATTTAGGCCAAGCTCCTGAATATCTTGGGGCAGGAAAACTTGGGCTCAGCACCTGACCTTTGAACCCAGTATTTCCTAAGCAGATCCTGAATGTCTCGCACTGAGGAATGAAGAGGCAAATAGCCAAAAAGGCAGATGGAAAAGTCAAAATGGAAAAGTCAAAGTTCCTTGGACTTCTTGTGTTTGAGGCAATTCTGAAGGAGTGTCTTTATCTTGTAGTACAGATAACCTCAGAGCTCGTCAGCACAGACCAGACTCCCCAGGACACCCATCCCATTTCTGAGTGCCTAGAAATAGGCAATTACAAGTCTGAGAATTTAGTAAAGAGCCATAGTTATTTAGGAGTTAGAAAGAGTTGTTTAAAAACTACATCAAAGCAACAAAAGACTTGCAAATATTTTACCTTGCCTAAACAATAATTAAAAGGAAGCATGGTATTTTACAGTAAATTGTAGAGAATGAAAAACATTTTATCCTTCTTGAGTTTTGCATTAATTTTCATCAACACAGCTTTGTAACACCACCTGTGTCCCAAACACAGCACAAGAAAAACAAGTATTCTTCCTGACAAAAGCAGAATCTAATCCAACCCCATGAGACTGCTCTCAGTCTCTTCCACCAGATTATGGCTAAAAGCAAGAGGAAGATGCAGAGCCTACTGTTGTCAAGTCTGGTCCCAGGAAGCAGAGGAAGGAGGACAGCTATGGAAAAACACTTGTCTGTCTTTGAGAAGTTGCAGCTAGTGAGTGTTTGTACAGTGCTGGGGTCTGGCAGGGCTGTATCCATCTCTCCTGGGAACTCTGAAGTTGTCTGCATCTGTGGCAGGTGAGAGGGTACTAAACTGGTTTGAGTTCAGTCTGTTAATTTTAGATGCTACAGCTGTATCATCCTCTTCCTCTTCCAATGAGGGGAATAATGCCTTGTGTCCAGTTTAGATAAGGGATGTTAATAGTAATGGATAAACTCTTCCTGGATAACTCAATGGATGACCCCAGAGCTGGCTACAGGGTTCTTCCTTGGAGAGTTTAGTAATCAAGTCGTGAATCTTGAAAAAAACCCTGATATCTTTGAACATCTGACAAAATTGATTTGGCTTGACTTGCCAAAAGTCATAAAAAGGAGGATTCCACTGAAGTTCTCACTGTCATCACATAACATTAAACACAGAGGTTTGGTGTTATCTGAGGTGCTTTACTATGCTCGAGACATCACCCAGGGCTGGCAGGCGACACAGGACAAATGTGAGACCTGCACACTTCCAGGGGTGTCTGGAGGCCAAGAGGGGTCGAGCATCTCAGGTGTCTGATGTGGGCAAATGAGCAGAGCCCTCAGTCCACCCAAGCAGTGGTGCCTGGTGAGATACTCAGGTGGCCAAACAGTGGGCATCTGCTTCAGGGGAGCTGAACTGTTCTGCTGCATCCACTGACTTTACACCCAAGGCTTGTTTCTGTTGTCTGCACTCAGTAATCCAGTGCTTTCTTGAGATGTCTTCGGGTATCCCACCTGGCCTCCAGCTGAAGCTCTGGAAAAGCAGGAATCTGCCATGTGTACTGTGCCATATCAGCCCTGAATGGATGATTTGGATATGAGGTCCATAGGGTCACCAAATTTCTGCTTGGATTTTACTGCAGCACATATAGAGTTTAGGAGTGCACCAACCTTTCTGTAGGTGCTGTGGGAGTTCACAACTCTGAAAACGGAATCCAGCCCTTTTGGAAAATTTGGATCTTAATGCACAGGCTGCTCAGACACATACAGCCGTTGTTGGAATGACTTTCATGACAGAAGAAAGAAGAAATGCCCAGGTCTAAAGGAGCTAAAGTGTATGGCCTATGAAGTTGCTCCAAACATTTCTTGTTCTCAGATCTTTGGGGTTACACTTAAAACATATCAGAGGAAGGGATTAAATCATTCTCACTCAAATAAATTAAAAGCACAAACACTGATAGTCAAGAAAGAAATAACAGAATGAAGTTTGTGACACAGAAAGAGTTTAAAATGGTGTATTAATTAATTCTCCATACTAAGATGCCTGGTTACTACAAGCTGGCACAGACCTATTAACTTCTGCACGTAGTGCCACTTTATGGGAAGACACAGCATTTAAAAATTCAGTATATTTAGCCTTGAATGGGGAAGTGTGGGGCTTTTCTCCTCCCACAAGGTCTAGACAGTGGAGATGTTACACATTTTAGCACCGCAGAATTATAGTACGCTGCTCACACATACTAATTCACAGCACATTCTAAAGTGTAAATTCAGTTGTCAATGGACCAGAGAAGATAAAAAAAAAGCCAAGCTAGTGATCTCGAGATAAAAAAAGCACTGTGCAGAGCAAATTGATAAGAAATCTTTACAAGGCTTAATAATCTTGCAGACACAATCAAGTACCTGTAATCAGAGATTTGTTTCAAAATGGCCTTCATGTAGCAGAAAACGCATGCACAAAGTGGGTGTGTTCATCAAGGGATTTATTCCTGCTGCATTGGGCAATATGTTCATAATTGAGATACTCAAAAAATGTTTTCAGTTGCTGAGGAACATAAATTCCTCCTGTGACTTAAGTGTCTGCCAGTAAAGGTTATCTAACCATATAATTTTCTGCTGGTGGCATGCATGGTGGTCAGGTCCTGGTGACACCAATATGCTCGATAATCTACTCAGAAGCTTTTTGAAACCTTGTGACAGGAAGGATCTCCTGAGACTTTGGATTGCTGTCAGTACTGCTCCTATAGGAAGGCTGGCTTTGAGCCTCCTTAAATCCAAAGCTGCTGTAAAGCAGACTATAGTCTAAAAACTACTTTTTCTTGTATGCTTTCACTTCGGGTTTTGTAACATCTTTCTAAATCTTTTTGTAGTTACTTCATTTCTGCATTCACAGGAAGCAACCATGGAGGGTACAGCAAAATATTATAGATTCTGTTTGCTTTGTGGTTTAACTGGATATATTAACTTCAGTCCACTGGGATCATGATGAGATTTGGACTTTTATGTCCAATGAGCATAATTAGTAATCTGGAGATTGGGACTAATACCCAAGCATTTTGTAGGCAAATATTTTTAAAGTATATATATCTACTGTTACTTTGGTCTCTGCCAGCGGGTTTGGGTTTAGGTCTGACACTTGAGTGCTCAAAGCTTTCAGGCTGTCTCTCCCCAAAATCAATGAAGAAAGCCCCAAAGTGAGTCTTAACTTTTAAAAATTCATTGGCATTTTCTCAAGCAAACCACAAATACAATTCTCAATTTTTTTTGTGGTGTAAATCGTTTAAGCCATAAAGTCTATGAGTCCAGGCTTTGCTGCATGAGAAGCTGCATCTTGATTTTGAACCAGTTCAGATGGGAAGGAGCTGGGCCTGTTCAGCCTCAAGAAGAGATAACTGAGAGGGGTTCTTATCATTGTCTATGAGTGTCTGAAGCATGGGTGTCAAGCAGGTTAGGCCAGGCTGTTCTTGGTGGTGCTGAGCAACAGGAGAAGAGGGAATGGGCACAAACATGCACAGAAAGTTTCACCTGAATACGAGGAAGAACTTCCTTACTGTGCAGGTGACCATGCACTGGAACAGATTGCCCAGAGAGGTTGTGGAGTCACCCCCACTGCAGATCCTGGAAAACTACCTGGATGCAATCCTGCTCCATGTGCTCTGCAGTAACCCTGCTTGAGCAAGGAGGTTGGACCAGATGACCCAGTGTGGTCCCTTCCAACCTGACCCATTCAGTGATTCTGTGAAGACACAAATAATTCACCCAGAGAACCTTTATTTCTACGTATATAAAGCAAGCTGTGTAATTTTCCTGTTACTTAAAATTGGCTTTTAAAAGATGAAAAATAATTTAAAGTAAGCAATTGATCCCCAATGAAAATTTGCACTGGTTTCATAAAAATAGCTTTTTGCCTTCACTTTCCAATTACCATAACACAAATAGAACACACATGGATGTTGGAATTTTCAAGCAAAAATCAGCAAAATTTTGAGTTCATGGATTCTCAGTTGATAATTAAGAAACTGATGGTATAAAATATTCATCTCCTTCTAAAACATCATGAATGGTGAGGGCTCAAGAGTCCTAAGAAGTTACTAAGGCTACCAACCTTCACAGAAGTGTCTACTCTGTGCTTTGTGTTCTCCTCACCTACAGCAGAGTCAGGTTAAGGTGAGACAAACTGTAGCAAACATAGGTTTTAAGCTACCACTGCACTTAAAGAAGTAATGCTACCCTTCCTCTTTTCTGAGGCTGATCACATCCAAACCTCACATGAGCTTAGAGGAAAATAGACCTGAAAACTATCCAGTATTCAGGATAACAACAACAAAAACAACAACAATAACAACAACAATAATAATAATAGTAATAATGAAAATTTGTTTTTCAATTGGATCAAATAATTTATTTTATTACACAGCTGCATAGATGTTTCAACAAGGAAAAGGGAGTATAAGGACCAAATAGCAATGGGAAGAGTGAAAGTCAGTTTCTTTCAATGTCAGTTGATGCTGTACTGCAGTAACAACCCAACTACAATGTAGTGAACATAATTTTACTACAAGTTACATGAAATGAAATTATCAGACTGTTGCTATGGGATAAGAGTACATATAAGGGCAGCTACTGCAGCTCTACTAATGCTTGGTGACTCCTTAAATCGAACTAATTTAACAGCGGGTCTAAGCCTTGAGAAAAGAATTTGAAAAGAATTGGTCTTAATTATCACAACAGCACCAATTGTAAAGCACTTCACATTTCCATAGTGCTTTACCTTCACTAGCCAATTAATCAATTCAGCTCCCAATGGCCAATTGAGATTATTAGTAATTTCAATGTCTTTTGCTTAAGGCTTAAGGAGAAAATGCTGATAAATCTTCACCCGACTCACAGAAACCTTTCTGTAAGCAAAACTGTGAAAGTAGCTGAATGCTCACTGCCTCTTAGTGTGCTGCTGGCTGGAAAGGCAGGCTGTGCCCATCCCAGGGGAAGCTGTCAAGGTACTCTGAAGGCCAAGGACTGCAGAAATAAAGGCATTGCAAGAGTGTGGAGAGGTATTGTAAGTGCTAACATTTCCAGGTATCTAAAGGCTATGAAAAATAGACATGAAATAACATTTTGGATTGTTTCTGAAGCACTTTTTTGATTGCTAAACGTACATGTGGTTATCACATGAGGAGATAGATGGATTAGGACAGGAGAGAAGCACTGAAACACCAGGAAGAATGAGTAAAGTAATGCTGTAATTATAAAATCTTCAGAAATATTTCTCTAAGCAACAGGAGAAGATGTTACAGACGACACATATTGTGTTTTCTTGGAGTCAGGGAGTCCAAAACAACTGAAAATGGTCCAGTTGTTCCCATATTTAATCCTTAGAGACTAATTTAGAATTGGATATATGTACATGGCAGAAAAGAATGGCATAGGGATCTATGCTATCATATTGATTTCTAAACAGAGGAAGGAATTATGCTTTGAGGTAGTCTGGTGTGGAACAAGAAGAGCCCAGTAGATCTATAGGGACAGGTTTAAACTGGTGAAACTTGGATTTTCTTAGGTGATGTTATGAGTTGGGCCTTCTAGCAAGATCTGAGAAATGTTTTTTCTCTGTTTTACAACTGAACTATATTAGCAAACAGATTGCAATGGAAATGAGAACAAACTCTTTATCTGCAGTAGTGTCATTATGTTACACCAAAAAATAAATTATGTTCTACATGAGCTTTTGTTATTCTCTAATATGTCATCCTATCCCTTCATTAGTGCAGTAATCTCCTCCTCCACTAAATCTCCCTTGTTTTTACTTGCATATAGATATGGGGATGTGCAAAGAGAAAATGTGGTGAGGGTTTATTGGTTTATTTCTTCTGAATACATTTGCTATTGGTATCAGATATTGCATTAAAGGAGCTCGAAGACTTTTTTGTTACATTGTCCACAAGTATTTCTATTTCTTTGCTCTTTTGTATTGATGTTCCCCTTCTCAGTACACTGCTATGGGGAAACTTCCTTTAGTCTGGTATGTGAAATGTAGTTAAATTAACTTTCCAGGGTGAGCAGACTTCGATGGTGAGGATTTTTACCAGAGACACAATCGTCAGCAAAACTGTGGTGTAAAATACCTCATTGAACTGAGGCAGAGGAAAAGGGGAAAGACTGCTCAATTTAGATGCATTTATTTACTTACTTTCTCAATGGTAACATTTTAACATGTGTGAGACATGGAAAACGGCATCTGTAAAAGCACTGAACTTTCAAGCAGCCTGTACATTATCAGCTAAGCAAAAAATTAGCTAGAAAACTCAAGGAAGAGGTTTTCAGAATTGGGTCCAGATTAGATGTCTCACTCTCTTCTTCACTAATTCTGCACTGGAACTGCTGCCGTGACTGTCCACAAACTTTAACAAAGTTGCTCTTGATTTAGTAGTTCTGGACATAAGGGGCAACTCAAGCTCTTGGGCTAAATTATGGATCAAAGCTTTGTTGGAGATGGAATAAATCTACACGTTAAAGCCAAAAGCTTAACGATTACAGACTGGATGACACATAAGGAAATGAAACTATAACTCTGACTTGTCAGTTCCAAGAACAAAGGCCTTTATCTCCTCGATGAAAGGAGTTATCTTATAAGTGTTCTTGGCAACTAGTTGCTTCTCATCATTGCAGGTCAGTTACTGAAGGTGGGCACTCATACCTCCAGGGCTACTATTTTACAACAATTAATTCAGCTAGGCATCAGTTTGAAAAATTGCGAAGTTTCCTCATTTCTTCATGAGTCATTTTCATATGGAAGAGAGGAATGATGTGTGATTATAGAAGTCAGAGGAAGGACAGAAAACCAGAGAGAAAAACACAACCTTGAAATACCAGGTGAAAACTTGTGCAAACAGCGAATTCTGTGAGCTTTCAGTAGAATCCAAGTAAGACAAGGGCAGAACATGTGATTTATGCCACCATATTAACGTGGCTCAGCTCTGATGAGATGGTGGAGCTGCTCTTGCAGCTGACTGACCAGTTGTTGCCCTTGGTCTCTCCTGAGACACTCAGGAAATCATGGAATGTTTAAAGTTGGAAGGAGCCTTAAAGATCATCTCATTCCAACCCTCCTGCCTAAGGCAGGGACACCTTACATTATCACAGAATCACAGAATCAAAGAATCACAGAATCCTTCTTTGTGGACCAGCTGGACCAGCTTTCCCATCCAACCTGATCTTTGGGCTTTCTTTTTGTGTTCGAGTTTGTCCATGAACTACTTGTTCATCCACACAGGCCTCCTGGTGTCTTTGCCCAGCTTCCTCTTTGTTGGGATGTGTTGCTCCAGGGTTCTATCCCATCTGTCTCTGCAAAGGAGATCCTTGAAGAGGCCAAAGTCTGCTATCCTGAAGTCCAGAGGTTGTTGTGTGCCCTCCTTGTGTGGTGTGCTGCCCTAAGGATCCTGAACGCCACCATCTCAGGATCACTGCAACCAAGGCTGACTGTCAGCCTCTCCTTTTTAGTGAGAACAAGGTCCAGCATAGCACCTCTCTTCACTGGATTTCTATCACATGGAGAAAGAAGTTATCATCAACATTTCCCAGGCATGTCCTGGATTGCTTATTCCCTGCTGTGTTGTCCTTCCAACAGACACCAGGATGCTTGAAATCCCCTATGAAGACCAGGTCTTGTGAATGTGGGGCTGCTGCCATGTGTCTGGAGAGGCCCTCAGACATTCAGTCTTTCTGTCTGGGTGACCTGTAGCAGACCCCCATGGTAATGTCACCTGACCCTGTCCACCCTTCCATCCTGATCTGTGAGCTCCTTGTCCATCCCCAGGTGAAGCTCTGGGCACTCCAACTTGTCATTAATAAATCGGTTGTTGTCCCCTCCTTGTGTCACTCCCTGTCCTTCCTAGATCCTATATTCTTCCCTACTATAGTCTTCCACAGTCTGGTCATAGCAGCCATCACATCACATCTCTGTAATATCCATAAAGTCACAGCCCTGCAGGAATGTAATTCTAACTCCTCTTGTTTATTCTCCATTCTCCATGTGTGAGATAAAGGCATTTAATTTGGGCCCCCAATGACACCAACTCACTGGCTGGAGTGGCTGGAATTCCTTTGTGTGCCCTCCACCTGCTCTCCTGTTGAGACCTGCGATCCCTCTCCAGGCTCTCGGCATCCCTTGCTGGGATCCCTTCTCCCTTCAGGCTGGGAGAAGTGGGAATGACTGAGATTCCATTGCCTATATGTGCTATAAATAACAAAACAAACCCAGAGGTCTTGGCATTATTCTTAAGAAAGAAGGCATCAAGACTGATCTGTGATAGTTAACATAATGACAATTACGGCCTTAAAATATAGAACTAATCCTTTGTTAAAATTTGGAACTATTTTTTCTTTTCATTAATTAACATCTTACTTTTCAAGACAAAATATTTAATCAGATTATATTTATTTGCTGTTTTCTAATGAACATGACTGCTTTGTCTTGTAGAAAAGGTTAACCGTCGGAAAGATTAATTTCTTCTTTTCCAGAAAAAACATTGTAATTAAGTTCTTCGTGAAACAGATGGACAGTCCTACCCACAAAATAGACATATTTATGCAAATATCACTGAACTAATTGATGCTCAGTTACATTAAAAATAAGCACATAGGATGCTTTCATGGTGTCAACATTTCTGACTATGATTTACTACATTAATGATGTCTTATAGTGAGCCATTTTCCTAAGGGAGAACAAAACCTCCAACTCTTGGACCCAATTTATTTTCCTGATCAATGCAGTTGCATGAAAAGAAAATGCATTATGTTAGCCTAGTAAATGACACATCCGTAGGAAAGTGTAAATCAACTGTACTTGGACTTTGTTTCATAAAGAAGTCACGTGTAAAATCCAGATTAATTCAGGATTGTCTGTATTGTATAATTTTAGAAAAAAATATGCATTTAAAATTCTTTATTCATAATTACCATTCAGTTAATTTATAGGCCCTGAGGAAAGAGCCAGACATGAGCACCTCATTAATTTCAGTTAATCAACAGTAAAACATTCAGAAGGTTCACATGCTTTAATTACTTCTCTATTAGAGACCATTACCAGACAACTGTGAGCAAACCCCTCTCAAACTGTAGGACAGTTCACATTTTCCACAACCCCTAAGTCCAGAATCCTTAGAAACAACCGTAAAAGGGAGCATGCATGTTTGGCAAAATGCTAATGGGACCCATATCTATCTTCCTTTGATATGTGCAGCTCTCCTGCAGGTATAGAGATCCTGTATGTAAAAGCCTCAGAAAATAAAGCAACATGGGGCTAATCCATAAATCTGCAACTTGAAATTAGCTTTCTTCCCTTACTTCTCACATGGAGTCAAGAAATGCATGGCTTGGAGATATGTCTGATGATTTCGCCCAGAGTTTGTGAAGTAGAGAGGGAAGACAACATCTGTGTCTGAAGGGTTGCCTGTATGTAGGAAAATTATGAGCATGGCTTCTCTTTCCTCCTGGGAAAGGTTAATAGTAAATAAATGTAATTCCTTTACATCCAGGAGAATCATTGCAACATCCATCACTACTGAAACAGATGGACAATTGCACTAAATAAATAAAATATTAGTGTAAATATCACTGAGCTAATTGACGTTCATCTAAACCAAAAGAGGGAAAACAAGATACTTACATGTTGCTAACAGCTGTGAGTGTAATTTACATCATTAATGACTCCTTATACTAAGCCATTATCATGGGCCTAAAGATTCTGGAATCTAATTTATTTTCTTGATCAGTGAGATGAATACAAAGATGGCACACAGGGATTGTTATATACTAAATCATATATCTAGAGCAATATAATGTAGACACACTCATTTATTTTTCCTGAGGAGGTTTTATTTTTCAACAGTTTTTAGTTATGCAAGAGAGAATATTTTTCTTTATTTTTTTTTATTTGTCAGATATTTCCTCTCTAGAGAAAAGTACAAGATTTTATCTATTACCCATCTGTAAAACCTGACAAGTCTGTGAAATTTCTCAGATTTACCTCATTACCACTGAGAATAGTTTTTTATTATTTTTGGTGAAAATACGCCATAATTTCACTGATTCCACAATTATGGGGAAAAATTTCTTGCTTGAAGCTGAATAACAAGTACGTAATATTATACTTCCAGAGATAAAGAACAAAATCTGGATGTTCTCCTTATACCCCAATTTTATATGCAGGTAAACTCAATACCTGTTGGGATGAGACCAGTTAAAAAAACTTCTGTCACTATAAATCTGCAAAGCCTTTGCAAAATCTCCCACGACAGGAAAATGTCCAGGCTCACTAAATCAAAAGTGAACAAGGTGGGTTCTAGGAATCGTCCTAATAATTAATTAGTTAATATTTCCCATGAGATTTGCTCTAGGACTTGATCCTGAAATTCTGTAAGAACAGTATTTTAATTTTGATGACAAGGCCATTTTGTTGTTTTTTTAACTCATTAGGTTAAGGGCTTGAAAAGATACACGTGTCAAATTTTAACAGCCTGAAAAAAATCCATCCAGAAGATGTGTAGGGTTTTTTTCCCCTTAAACACCTCCAGAAATCTAAATCTCTGGCCACTGTACAGAAATTCAAGCTATAAACAGTTTACATATTTCAAATGCACACTGACTACTACATTTCCTTTCACAATCCAAACATCAGAACTCTTTTCCCCCCATTTTTCATAACGTGTTGGGTTTTTAAAAAAATCAGTGACAGAAACAAAGAGCAGCCGGTGGATGCAGTGCTGACTCAAGTAGTCTGTGATAGCTCTCTAACAGATAACACATCTTGCTACGCTGCACAGGCACATTCAGACAGATAATGTGCAATTCTAATTCAAAAAGTGTTTGAACATAATGTTTCTGTCTTGCTCCCTGATTTTTCAACTTCTGTTTCTTAGCAGTGTTAATTCTATTATAGTCCATTGGTTCTCACAAAATTAGTTTTTCTCAGGCTGTGTTAGAGAACTTTTTAGTCATGAGGTTTTTGGGTTTATATTTTGTGGGTTTTTTTTTTTTCCTCTTCCAACCTTACCCATCCTGTGACTCAGACTCACCTTTGACATTTTGCAGGAATTTTACAGAAAATCTTCTAACAGAAACTAACTGTGGGACATGATCTGAGTGATCATCTACGACACTGAAAATGCCATAGAGAAAGGATGTATGATGCCAGGTGAGATACTTCTTTTAGAGTTAGGGAATTAAAAATTTGACAGTCCAAGGCGCTGATGAAACCTTGTCTGCAGTATTGTGCAACGTTCAGATCCCTGGGTCACCAGGAGAATGCAAAAACTACCTAAGGACAGGACACGGATGAACTTGAGCATTTCAGAAGTTAAGGCTGTGAGGAGATCTGGTGGCTGAGTACAAATGCATCAGAACTTAAGCACCAGGGAAGGAGATGAGCTATTTAAGCTAAAGGTCAGTGCTAATACTGTAACAAATGCTCATGTGGATAGTGAGTAGGACATTGTCACTCATGAGAATGGAGTTCTAGAAAAAAAATCCTAAAAAATAGTAGAACGAAAAACAATCTGTATTTTTAAGTAGGTGTTTATTCATTTTGTGTCAAGGAGTTACATCTGGAGTCTCCCCTTAGCAGAGGTGAGAGAGAGGGAACAAGAAAATACCGGGCACTGGAGTCCAACCACAAACTCTTTATCAGTGCCCTGTCCAGAAATTCTTTTGCTAAAAAACTATTGGAACAAAAAGTACTGTGCAGTGTAAGAATCCCATTGACAACACTTGGCCATCAGTGTTGTGCAAAAAGCCTGGCTCTTACCAGTTCAAGGGTCCAAAGAATTAAGTTCATGCACCTTCAGTACCCAGTTTTAGTGGCTTCGATTGCCTCTGACTCTGACTAAGGCAAATACTATGTCATTTCAGAAATCACATGCTCTCTTCTTGTCTTGAAGGTATTTAATTTCTTTCCCAAAATCACTGAAAATCGTTAATTATCTTGAAAGGCTTAGCTAGGAGGTCGTGTTAGGAAGTCTGAGGAAAACTTCTTTACTCTCATGCTGAATGACAGTGAGGGGAAAGTGCTGGGACACTTCTTCATGCCTCCATGGCTTGGAAAATGCCAATTTTCTAAGTGTAGTAGTTCAGGTAGAGATATTAAATGTGGTCCAGCATATGGCAGAAGAGAAAATGAGACAAAATCATCGCTAAAAGGAATGTAAAATTCCAAGAATGCAGGAGAGATTAAATTCTCTACAGTAAATTCATTTTGCAGAACATAAGGATGTGGCCACTTGTTTCATTTTAGGATGAGAAGAAGAAAAATACAGCACATTTCATGTTCAAGGAGGAAAAAAGTTAGACAAATGTAACACCAGTGTTTCCTAGTTGCTGAAGACTACTAAATAAAACCCGACAATATATTTTTCCAGGCTGCATCCTCTCCTTTCTGCTAACTAACTACAGAAACATTTCCAGCTTTTCATCCTATTTTATTTGTTTTTCAGCATATACTGTCTTCACAATTCATTTCCACGAATCTGATTATTTCCATTTTGTGCTTCACATAATGAATCATATCTTTGTTTCAAGAGCTCCTCGTCTCCTGATCCCCTTTGGGATCAAAAGCATGAAATTTGATACATTAGTTGTTCTATCCCATTACATTAATTAGATCATGTTTTGACAAATTGCTTGAACTTTATGAAGCGTTTATTGAAATCACTGCCTTTTAAATATATACAATTGCAGATCTTCTTAGACAAAAAAAATTACACATGGGAAAACCAGAGAAAGCTAGAAATCAAACAGACATGACAGTAGCACACATAATTACTCTAAAATTATTTTCTCAAATTGTGTCTGCCTCACAGGCAAAAATGCCAAAGGTAAATACCAAAATGCTCCTCTTTTCAACTTGAAAGAGCAGACATAATTTTCTGTGGTTAGGAGGTAGGGTTTGTTTTTGTTTTGATTATGAGAAGTGTGAAACCCAGAGCTGAAGTTGACAAACATCACATTTGGGAGTAAATTTTTGATCAAGTTTCTTCTGGGAGATGTTTTCTATCAGAATTTGATGCCTCTGTGAATGGAAAATAAGACAGGTCTTCTTCCTCTGCACCTTTAAACAGTTTAGCTCTTTGTCCTTTCAATTTCTATATATTACAGCACCTCAGTTAGGAGGAGGAGTTTGCAAAAAGCCGAGGGCATCGCTCTGAGACACAAATGAACCCCCTCTCTCCCTTCCTGTGCTCCTGCCTGTGTCAGTGCAGAGGTGCCTTGGTGTTGGCACAGATGTGATATTATGGCACTGAAATGGAGCTGGGTGTCCAGGGCACAAATCCAGGTCCACCCTCATGGCACAGACACCGCTGTGCAGGACTTTGAAAGAGAACAGGATGGAGAGGAGGGGAGAGGAGCATGGCGAGGAGAAGGCAGCTCGCCTTCTCTCCTTCCTCTTGGACGGCAGATCCATCTGTTGGATCCAGCAGTTTCAGAGCAATGTCAAGAAGGAAAGTTTTGTGAAATTCCCTCTGTCTGCCTACTCCAGCAACACAGTCAAGACCTTGGAGTCTGGATCTCATGGTAATTCCATGATGAGTGAAGTCCATCTAGAGGTGTTCCAGCTGACAGCAGTGCAAGTCTCTACACAAGTTGAATACAGTTGAAATTAATGAGATTTGGTAGGTTGAAATAGCTTATGGACAAGCTTTAATTCAAAGAGAGGAATACAGGCTTCTCTGGGTCTGAATTTCAGAACATTCTTTTGGATTGTGGGATAACATATCCAGCTATGAATGATCAGAAATGTACCTTCAGTTTTTTTCCTGCTGTGAAGGAGTTTCTGTGCTCTTGGCGTTGTTTCTAAAGAGAGAATAATACCTCCCTTCAGCCAAGGGATTTCTGAAAACCTGTAAAGATTATTCATGCTCTCTACAGTCTCAGGGGAGAGAAATTTGTCCAAAAGTCCTCTCTGAACTCTTTTGTTCTACAGCTTCTGGAGAGGCATGTTCTCCCTCTAAATACCTCAGAGAAGCAAAGCCTAGGAACCAAAGCAGACACAAAGAAGTTTTTGAAAAAAACATACTGAGTGCAGCACAGGCCAATCCACTCAGCTGGCTCAGAGAAGTTTTGGCAGAGCAGCTGAAGTCTTGAATGCTCAATAGCATAAAATACAGAAAAATATATCCCCTACCCCAGACTTCATATCATTTTCTTTATGTCTTTATGTCTTTACATTTACTGTCCTTTTGTTTCCATTCTTTCCTTTGGTATTTTTGTCTTCCTAGATAGCAGTGATAAGCATATTTATGCAGATCTCTTAGTAGGCAAATGTATTCCTCTATGTGCTCTAATGTGCTTCTTGTCATGTTGTTCATTATTCCTTCAGACTTTAATAATGTTCTCAGCTTGATATGGTTAAGAATAATGAGGCATTTATTCCTATTCAAGAAGCTAATTAAAAGACTCTGTTTTGTTTCTCTTAGGTGGGTTGATAACTTAATTATAGAAGTAACATTCACAAAAGAAAACCATTTCTGTGTTGGGTGGCCCTATATAACTACACCATGTCTCTCTTTCCGTTTTCTTCATGACATTGTATATTACAGTTCCATGGAAAAAGAACAGTACAACGAAGTTTGAAGCAAAATGCTTCTGCTAACAAGCTGCAAAGTTATGATGAGCAATTACTATGTGAAAGCTAAAATGAGCATTATTTGGAGCTGGAACTGAGGTTTCCATTCTATGTCTGAAAAGAAAATAGGGCCTGGCTATTGTCTTCAGTTGTCACCTCCAGCTCGGATCATAAGTAATGGTGCATGAGTGATACACGGCTGTGTGCCCATACTGGGCTCCATTCTGCAAAGTGGAGAAGCCTGTGCAAAGCCAGAGACATGCAGAGATTTCTGGGGTTTTGCCTTTGTTACACTGTATGCCAGGAGTGATTTAGAGCTGCACTGTGGTGCCTTCCCAATAGTTTTCCAGACTTATATTTTACTTGTATTGTCTTCTTGTTATAGCTTGCTTTGTTAAATGCCATAAATGGTGAAATAAAGAACAAAGACCCAAAGGAGCTCTCTGAGTCAGCCCATTGGAACCTCAGTGCAAACAGAAATTATGGAAGGTCCTCAACTCCGTAAACTCCCCAGTGCTGCAGACCTTCAGGGCACACAAGAAAAGCAGAGGAACCCCTACAGACTAACTCACACTGGAGACAGAGGCAGAACTCTGTGGGATACTCCAGCCAGGAGATGGAGGCTGTGGAACAAGACAAAAACCTGGGGAAAGAACCAGCCTCTACCAGGGCCCCAGCAGGATTGTATGGGAATGACTGTCCTGAGAAACCCTGGAAGGGATCTTCTGGCTCACAGTAGGATCTGTCTAGGCATCTGACTGCAGTGCTGCTGCAAACTGGACCCTGCCGAGTTGTTTATTTGAGTGGACAGCTGGTGGATACCTTGCTACATTCAGCAGTTTTTATCACATAGGTTCAAGTCTCGAGAGGATCATAAAGAAGCACTATGCAAGGAGCCCTGTGTTTCCATTCTCTGGGAGGAAATTGGAAACAAGGAGGAGGTCAAAAGCATTCATGTCTGCCCTGAGTGATAACTGCCTTGTTAAAGAAATTCAAGACACATTTGGGTTAGCCCAAAGTGACATTTCTACTGAGTTTTACTGAAAATTGATGGGATATGGATAGCTGCAGATCCTGGGAGTCACACCATGGCCTAGCCCAAGGTTTAGATGCTCCTGATTTCACTTTCTTGAAGGGGTTTGGTCTTTAAAAAATAAACACTCACAGACTTTTTCATCTTGCTCTGAGGCAATGCCATACCTGCCTATCATGGATAGCAGAGAGTCATTTGATGATGGAAAATTTTCCAATCAGGATCTCCCATCTGTACTTCTTGGAGTCACAGACAGGGGAGGAGTTTTTCCTCCTGCTGAGCATGGCAAAAATATCTGACCATACTGACTATCCGCTGATCATTAAGTCTGCATCAGGGACTAGTCCTTTCTGTCTATTTTAGATAACAGTCTTAATTTCAGACACCATCTCCTCTCCTCTCCTCTCCTCTCC
>VZRR01012420.1:359785-412906 GCA_013398015.1 Oreocharis arfaki
CTCCCCTCCCCTCCCCCATCCCTTCTCTTCCCTTCTTCTTGTTTATTTTTACTTCTTTTTCAGAGATATTAGACTACAACTTTGAAAGCTTGTAATAAAAATGCTAAGAAAAGATTTAAATGCGTATTTACAGTAATGCACCAGCACTAATATGTTGGCTCCTTTCCTGGGAAGATATAGGGGCCCATGATAACTTTTAGACAGTCAGAAAATCGTAGAGGAGAGAGAAATGAAAAGCCATAGAAATAGGAAGCAAATAGTTTAGCAATGGAGTCAGAAGGAAGGTTTTCTTACCCTTGAAATTATTTAAGATTGAGTATTAAAAGCCCAGTGACGAAAGGAATTCTGTGAATATGAACACAGGGCTCAGGGAAAAAATGGGAATTGAATGAAAGGTATTAAAATAAGAACATCTGGTCGTTTTGAATTGGTAGGTGCTTTCTTGTGCTGGCCTTATTTAAGAAGTAAAAATGATGGTTTTAGACTACCAGTGATAGATGGGTCTTTTGGACCAAACACGGTGATCCAAGTTACCTAATGATGGAGAGTTCAAACACATACACCACTAAATAAACCTAAACTACAGGGTATAAATAATAATTTTGATTCTAGATGAACTGTTTTTCAGTGTGTCTATCAGATTTGGCTGTAATCTGAAGCCATTATGTGACCAAAATGTGTATTAAGTAAACCTAGATATATCACCCTTGCTGGAAAAATCCATGGCTCAATTTCATGGTCATTTCCATAGCAACATAATTGCAGTGTAGAATACAGGATTACTCCTTAAATATGTGTGACCAGTATGGCTTAGATTAAATATTTGTCTCCATCTCTGCTGGCAAATACAAAAGTTCTCTGCTAACATTTAACAAGTGGAACTGTGTAAGTTGAAATAACCAACATCTAAATGGCAACCTGATGGCTATTTAGCAAAACTTTGACACATAGAATCATAAAATGGTTTGGGTTGGAAGGGCCCTTAAAGATCACCTGTTTCCAACCCCCTGCCATGGGCAGGGGCACCTGCCACTAGATCAGGTTGCTCAGAGCCCATCCAGCCTGGCCTTGAACACTTCCAGGGATGGGGGATCCACAGCTTCTCCAGGCAGCCTGTACCAGTGCCTCACCATCCTCACAGTAAAGAATTTCTTCCTAATATCCAATCTAAACCTTCCCTCTTTCTGTTTAAAGCCATTGCCCCTGGTCCCGTCACTGCATGCTCTGGTATAAAGCCCATCTCCAGCTCTCTTGTAGGCCCTTCAGGTATTGAAAGGCCACCATAAGCTCCCCTGGAGCCTTTTCTTCTCCAGGCTGACCACCCCCAATTCTCCCAGCTTTTGCTCATGGGAGAGGTGCTCCTTCCCTTGCTGCAACATTCATAAGGACTCTGAACTGGAATCATAAAAGCTTCTAAGGTTTAGACTGTGATACTTAATTAATGAAGCAACATTTCCTAATTATTTCTAGGGAATGAATGCCATTAAGAATTGTGAATGCACAGGCAGGAACTGAAGGCACAGGGGCTCCTTGAAGAAAGCTTGAAAACCTAATTTAGAACTTTTGTTAAAACAGCTATATGGAACTTGCTTTAACAGATGTGAAATAATAACAATACTTCCTGTAAAGGCTGGTCTAAGGAGGAGCAAACTGTAGTTCCATGATCACATTCTTTCAT
Source organism: Oreocharis arfaki (assembly GCA_013398015.1). NCBI lineage: Eukaryota > Metazoa > Chordata > Aves > Passeriformes > Paramythiidae > Oreocharis > Oreocharis arfaki. Next base: position 361,464 of record VZRR01012420.1, read on the forward strand.
CTTTCAGACTTTGAAAAGGGCCAGCGACTTCAAGGAAGACTCCTTAGTACCTGAAAGCCTCCTGTCCTCGTACATGCCATGCCCTTGCAGTTGCAGAGACAGAGATAAAGGTGATCCCCTCCATAAAAATCTTCCTCAGGAAAAGTAGGGCTGATTTCACCAGTTTAATGTAGTGTTTAAGTGATGGGCTTTGCACAGTCAACAAAATAAACCTTATCTATTGTTTTCTCCTTAAAGTGAGATTTCTCCTTTCAGCCAAGAACTGAATTTGAGCCGCTTTGTTTTCATGGATACCAAATTTCTCATGTAAGGCTGAGACTTACAATGATCCATTGCAATTATCTTATTATTATTGCAAAAACCTATTAAACCTGTCAGCCCAAGGACTCTGCTGTCCTATAACAACAACTTGAGACCAACACAGAGCACTGTGCTGCCTGCCCACTTTCTGAATATGAGGTAGCCTTGAAGAAAACAAGGAAACTTCCTGGACACTGTGTGCTAGGATCTGCATTCTCTAAGGGCACCAACAGCTCCAGCTGACACTACTTGATAATAATAAATAAAAATAAGCCAAATCTAAAAATAAACAAAAATATTCTAAAAATAACTAAAAATAGCCAAATCTAAACGTTTTGGATTTTTCTGTGATAGCTGATACCTGTTGGCACTGGCACCTTCTCCCTTCTGCCGCTTATGTCCTGAGGAGCAACAAAGATGAGGGAAAGTCTCCCCCATATATGGGGGATGTTGTTCACTTCTGGACACAGCAGTCTGGTCACAGAGAGATGCTGTGTCTGATTGTCTTCATTGTCCAAAGCTGAATGGAAATTTTCATGATCAAAGAAGACTAAAATGGTGACAACCTAGAGCTGATACACTGGAGGATTTCAAATAACTTCAGTAAGTAGGAGATAAAATTCAGATTTTTCCTGAAACCGCTGTCTAATCCACCTGGGAAGATTCCCCACAGGAGTCCTCTGAAGGTTATCGATATATTTTATGGTATATTGCTCAACATCCACACAGAAATCTCAATTTTGCTTTAGGTTGCATAAGATGCACTTGCTTGGAATTCACAGTGAATGTTCTGAGAACTAATGTATATTAAATTAAAAGCTATTGCTTCTTAAGATATGTGCCTTATAAGATAGGAAATTCATCATGATGTCTTCCAGAGGATTAATGGGAGAAGCCAGCCAGGCAGTAATTTCCCCAGGACAAGTCTGTTTTGCCCATGACAGTAACTGGTGAGGGATCTCTCTCTGTCTTTACCACTGCATATGAACCTTTCATGATATTTTCTCCCTGCCCTGTCCAGCTGAAGAGGGGAGTGAGAGAGAGGCTTGGGGGGCACAGGACATCAACCCATCACAGCCAGTTTCCTAAATTAAACAGACAAGCCAACTGTGGGGGCTTCAGTAAGAACTGAATGATGAATATTTCTCTGCATACTTGGCTACAATAAATGAGTAAATCGTGGTGGATGAACATGTGCAGCACATACTGCTTAGAGACACTCTGGAAAACACTAGAGAATGACAATGTCTTAGGAGCATGCAGGGTCGCTTCGAACTCCCCACAAAGCACAACACACTCCCCACAAAGCACAACACACTCCCCACAAAGCTTGGAGGAGGCTCTCCAAGCTGTTAGCTGCTCTTCAAATGATCAGTTCTTTAGGAACTGTAAGCATTTAAGTCTATGACTTTTATTTACTTTAAGAGTTTCTTTTAGTCACTAAGTATTCTTTATAAATGGGGAAGGTGTATTCTCTAGATAAATTCAGAACAGTAAATATAATTCAAGTGTATGTTATTTCACTGTGGAAGTATAGGTGGTTTTGTGTGGGTTTTTTTACCGTCAGTTTAAATGCCAGTATTTCATTTTGAGCAGTTCAGAGCCCAGAGCAGATTAAGAGAAAACTTCTCTTTAAAGCACAGGAGTTTATATGTTCTCCTAGGCCATAACTCCCCCTTTTTATGGACAGATATGATTCAAAAATGTTGATATCTCCTTATGCCTGGAACAGCCATGCTCCTGAGTCCTCACCATACAGTCTCTGCTGGGGAAACACATGCTTTGTCGCAGTGTGTCACCATTTCCGTGGGTCAGTCAACAAAGGTAACAGGACAGACAGATGCACAGCACTCACAACCAGACTATGAAAATACATTTGATCACTGCTTGTCCTTCCTTTATCCTTCCTGTCTTTACACTTTTTGTATTGGCAAGCTCGTCCTTGGGGCAAACACTGGCTTTTGCCATCTGTTTCTGTGTATCCTGGCTAACTCTGATCCTCATTATTTGTGAGAGCAGAGCTAATATAATACAAATTTACTTCCTCCAGGCCCCCTTTTTGTGGTTGAGGTTACAAATGTTCTTTTCTAAACCTGGCAAAATCTACCACTGCTTCGACTCAAATGCGAGTGAAGCCCTTATTTTTCATTTCCTTTACCTGACTCCATGTCCTCTAAATGTCAGGTAACCACAATCCCACATAATCGTCAAACTCATTATCTCACATGTCTTACAAAGCATGAAACCATCCTCATCCAAGATCCCACCCTCAGTCCTACATATTAGACACGAATACCCTGCTTTTGCTTCAATACTCAGCAGCTTGATTTACTGCTCCCAGAGGCCTGTGCGTCTACATAGCCATCAAACCCTCCTTTTTCTCTCTTCTTTTTAAGCCCACAGTACCTGGTGGTGGGCAGATCATCTTCTCTTTAACAATTTTCAGTAATTTAATATTGTTTTCTCACTTTATCCGGTTCTCCAGCAATAAGAGTTGGGGGGGTGAAGGGAAGGCAGGGAAAAAGGAAGAAAGAATCAATGATTGATATAGAATATTAATGCAGACATCTAAAGCAAATATAAGTTATACTTCACCGGATTTCATCAGTTTTGGAAAATAGGTTTTCATCCTCACAAAAGAGTAAAACATAGTATTAGAGATAAACACAGCACAATAGCATGATCTCATCACTGAATTACAGATTTTAGAAACCTCCAGAAAGGCTGTGTTCTTGCATTGGTCATGAGGTCATTTTCTCTGTTTATTTCTGCAAATACATCTCTAATTAAAAATGCCCTTTGAAGAACTGTTACAACTGAATATATTGCTTCTAATTGCTGACTAACAATTGTCAAAATAAATGAGCATCAGAAATGTGGCAGCTTTTTCTTCCTCACTGTGTTTATTTCTATACTTATTAATTTGAGAAAATAAGTAAATTTCAACTATTTGGAAAAACACTGAGACCTTAATGTGCCTAATTTGTTGATGTTGATCCTGCCCTCAGAGGGCCAGCATAGTCCATGCATCACTTCAGATGCATACAGGACTTCTTTTCAGGTTTAAGTTGTGCATACTCTGTTCCTAGGCACCTCACTGCGATCAGAGGTGATTTCCATCTTGCTGAAGTAATTTGACACTCAGTAAATCTTCAGCTAAATACTCTAGTTTTCATAAATTAAATGTTTTGAGGATACATTCTTGTTGCAGGACTACTTATTTTACTGGTGCTGAAAGTCAATATATTAATTAATGTCAATGAAGGCAAGAAGTTGATTTTAGCAGGATCTCACTCAGAATGATGCTCAAAATTGCAATTTCTATTTGATTCTGATTCACTGCCTTATGTACAATTAATGGCCACTGTCCAGAGCACAGATGAAGGACCACACTGCAAACCCAAGATCACAAATGGAAGAAGCTGAAGACAAATGAGAAGAAATATTTTGTAAATACTTCTGGATTTGTTCCTTTAGTAAGTTAGAGGAGAGTTAATTTAGAACTCCAGGAAAGCTTCAGTTTAACTTTAATAAGCAGCTATAATTTATATGTAGACACTCAAGACAGCAATAAAACAGTCATTATTTTATAATTATAATTGAAAATAACAATTTTATTAGATTGCAATCGGTATATAAACATTATGAGTTAAAAGTGTGTAAACAGAAACCTGATCATTTATTTGAGTCAAATAAGTATTGTTTAGAAGCTGATTGCATTAAAGTGAAAGTGTGACTGATAAACCCAATCTCAATTTCACTCTCAATCTACGATATTAACTTTATATTAGTTTAAGATAAATAGGTTAGTGTTACCTGCAGGGAAGAGGCACAAACATCTGTCAATCTAAGTTATAAGTTCTATAAAATCTGAATCCTAGCACACCAAGATCCATATTCTCAAATATTTCAGCTGCTTCAAAGGCATTTAAGAGCCAAACTCTCCTGTGAAGTCAAATGGTGGTGGCTACATAAATTATCTTGGCTATTGGGCCTTTATAATAATTTAAGAAAAACTTATCTCTTTAGCTGCCCAGAACACTTTGATAGCTTTAAGTCTTACTTGTAGTGGGAAATTGAGCATAAAAACTAAAGTGAGTATGTGCTATCAGATCTTGAGGGAACTGATTCACTGAGTGTGTCCAGGCAGAGGTGCACAGGTGCCACATGGAGAAAAGTGAATTCCCTGGTTTGGTAAGGTCAGTGTTAACCTTGTCTATTGCACAGAGATGCTGCTGCCACGGGAAAGCTTTGGGTGTTAAAGGAAGGTGTGAAAGGTTGGAGGTCTGTCCCAAGGCCAGGAAAATCAACAGATGTCTTGCAAAGACTTTGTAGATCCTGAGGTCTTCTGCAGATTCATGATGCACCACCTTAGAATGAGTTCCTTGGTCACTGTATTATGAATGAGGCATAAAAACCCTAACAAAACATAAGTGGAAAGCTCAGCATTTCTGGTCATTGAAGTGTCAGGGATTTTCTGAGCGTGTAACCACTCACACCTGGTGTGACAGTCTGTTCCCACCCAGTGGCCAAAGCACGTGAACAATACAGATCTGTGTGGGGTACAGGTGAGTTTTTCACCTCACAGTTCATCATTTTCTTGTTCGTGTGTGTCTGGGTCAAAACACATTGCTCCTGTCCTTCAGAGAGCTCTTTATGAAGTTGTGTCAAGACAAGGAGGGTTTGCAAAAATGCCAGCTCTGGACATCCATGACATGCATACTCACAGAAACCCTCAGCTCACTTCTCCAGCCTGGTCTGCAAGGAGAGTTCTGCTCAGAAGGTGATGATGGTTTGAGAGATGTTTTGGTCCCAGAGCATCACTCTCTGGTTTTTCTATATCAGAAGCAATTTTACCACGGGATCCCCTGAGAGACAGGACTGTGTCCCCCAGATATTGGGGGCATTACCTGCCTTTGCCCAGCATGTCTTCACTGTGTCCCCTGGGCTGGCAGCAGATACCCTCCATTCTCTTCCACAGAAACATAATTTTCTTCCATCAGGTAGCACTTGAAGAGGTGTTTTGGCATTACACCAGTCCAAGCCCATCCCAAGGGGTGCCAGGACAGCTTCAACCATCCTAGCCATGGCTCTGCCCAAAAGAAATAGCATCCAGGAATTAACAGAAGTTAACAGAAAAGCATGGCAAAAAGTCAGCTCAAGGCTGAAGACCTTCCCAAAGCAGACAATAAATTAGGGCACTGCCAAATGGAAGAGGATTAGTAGCTGGGTGTTTCGACTCAGTGATGTACAGTTGGACTCAATGATCTTGGAGGTCTTTTCCCATGTTGACAATCTAATGATTATACAATTCCATGAGCAATGTACAGAAGGAAGTGTTTGGGTGCAAGCTGCTCTTTATGCAGCTTCACAATTCAGTCTGGACAAGTTATTTGTTGTTTGTTGGCTCCAAAGGAATTGCTTGACAGATTGTGCTGCAGATGTCATTGTCTAAGGGATTTTTTTTTTCCCCCTTCAGTTTTGCTTTTGGGGAAGAAAAATGAAGTGGCAAACAACATTTATTGTTGGTAGTTACCAGAGTTATTCCTGGAAGAAAAAAGTGTTAAGAAGTTACGAGCTGGATAATAGAACTGCGTACATTTTTAATGCTGTGCTATTTTGTTTCATGGGGTAATAGATCTGCAAATGGGAATAAGAGGGCATTGTAGTCAGAAGCTTTAAAACACATTTAATTGGGAAATACTGAAATCATATATTGGTTTTGTAAGCTTTTCTCAGGGAAAACAGTTACTGTTATTACTAACTTTTCCAAAAGCAGAAAAATTTAGAGAATAAATAAAAAATTATAGGAATGCCATAAATTTCAAGACATCTACACTGGAATACAACTTTCTCACATTTTAATATACATCCATACCTGTTGGAAATGTGTTTATATGGAATTTAAATCAAAACCACAATGTATAAAGCAGATACAGATTTTCAGCAATGGAGGGCTTCCTTCCCCTCTCACCAGGCTCAGTTGTAGAGCTACTGTTAACTTTGCTGGAAGTAAAATCAGCTATTTTGCTTGAAGCTGGAGCTGCAATTCTGAGGAAACACGAAAAAATCTATTATTTTTGGATGAAAATATTAATGGCCGGTGATCCAATGAAGAAGACTAAACTGACAAACAGAATCAGGCAAAAGATAGAAAAAGAGTGAGGGAAAACTTCTCAGATGTTCTTGAAATCAGAAGTGTCATGAAAACTTTGATCCCTTCCTCTCTGGTCCTGTCCTGTCCTGTCCTTTCCTGTCCTGTCCTGTCCTGTCCTCTCCTGTCCTCTCCTCTCCTCTCCTCTCTGGTCCTCTCTGGTCCTCTCTGGTCCTCTCTGGTCCTCTCTGGTCCTCTCTGGTCCTCTCTGGTCCTCTCTGGTCCTCTCTGGTCCTCTCTGGTCCTCTCTGGTCCTCTCTGGTCCTCTCTGGTCCTCTCTGGTCCTCTCTGGTCCTCTCTGGTCCTCTCTGGTCCTCTCTGGTCCTCTCTGGTCCTCTCTGGTCCTCTCTGGTCCTCTCTGGTCCTCTCTGGTCCTCTCTGGTCCTCTCTGGTCCTCTCTGGTCCTCTCTGGTCCTCTCTGGTCCTCTCTGGTCCTCTCTGGTCCTCTCTGGTCCTCTCTGGTCCTCTCTGGTCCTCTCTGGTCCTCTCTGGTCCTCTCTGGTCCTCTCTGGTCCTCTCTGGTCCTCTCTGGTCCTCTCTGGTCCTCTCTGGTCCTCTCTGGTCCTCTCCTCTCCTCTCCTCTCCTTCCTTGCTCTCCTTCCTGCCTTCCCCTGCAATGTCATGTGGGACTGTAAGTGGACAAGCAGAGTCTATAGGCAAGGGAAAGCAGAGTGAACAGAGAAACCTGTCCTCCTGCAGCCTGTGACCACACCATCTAGAGAAAGCCTCTGAGATAAATGCTGCAGCTTAGTACATTAAAAGGGTTTGCTAAAGCCTGCCTTGTCATGCTTCCACTCATCTCCAAAAAGTAATAATGAAAGCCTAGAACATGCCCAAGTCCTGTAGTCAGGAAGGGCACCAAGAGCTGAACACCCAGCTGCTGATTAATTTGTGCATCTCCTGCTAGCAGGTCTCTGGAGGTTGAGGTGGAGTCAGTCAGTGAGAAACCTTCCCTTTCCAAGTTCTTGGGATTTAGAGAAACAATTTAAACTCTCCATGAAGTGCCATTAATGAATATCACGTTAAGAGATTGAGACAGATTTTTTTATATATGTTGCCATTTTAAAACTTAGTACTCCATGGTCTTCATAAAACTTTCCACAGGGAATGTATCCCTGTGATTAAATTATTTTAAGAATTAGCTTAATAAATTAAATGTCGCTGCTTCATATTAAAAACTGTTTGTCTTCTAGTAGTAATCACTCCTTGAGTCAAAACAGAGCACAGCTGCACATTACTACCTTGGGAAAGTACCTAATAAAGCCTGAATTTCAGTATTAATAGATTTCCTCTAAATATATTTAATTAAATTTAGACTTGAGATTTAATTACAGAAAACTGCAACACATTTTAAAATCCACATTCTTTTGAGGAAGCGTATTTTTAATTTCACAAGATACTCATTGCTAACCAAGGTGAACCATTCCAGCAATGTTAAATTATTACAGCTTGCCCTCCAACATAACTGAATCTTCACTTGTTTTAGAAATTTTGAGAATAATTCATAAATTTTCATATCTTTAGGTTAGGGAAGGGATGTCATGGCTCATAGTACCTTAAAGACCCATATGACATATATTTGACCCAAACAGTAAGTTCTTGGCTGTAATGACATGGTTGGACTCAGGCCTTAAAGTGTTTTGCAGCCTGAGCAAGAAGCTCTCCTGAATTCATTAATATCTTTTCTCTTACCAGAGGAATTACAGTCAATTTTTGCATACTAACCAAGTCTGCAACTGCCTAACATTTAAGTACTTTGTTAATCCGACTCTGAGTGCATCTGGACTGAATCACAGCCTCTTTCTGCTGAAAGTCATCTGTCTGTTGCATGTGTGACATTAATAAATTACCTTGTTATCTGTCTTTTCCACTCAGTCTCAAGGAAAAGCTTCAGCAGTTGTCTCAGCCAAGATTATCAGAGAATTTTAAACTAAAACATACTTCAATGATCTTGTCCAGAGCTCTTTCCTCTTCGTTATTAAGATTTCTGCTATGTTTTTCACATCACATCATGAAGAAGCTTTTGCTTTTCACCTCCTCAGACATGGTCCTGGGCAGCCTGTTCTTTCTGACCCTGCTTGAACAGAGGTTTGAACTAGATGATAGCAGGAAGATCCCTTCTAAACTTCATAATTCCGGGATTCTGTGCCAAATAGTGTTAATATTTAAAAAAACTTCAGTTTCTCAGAGGTGTCCCATTCCACAAGTACACCAGAGTTTCTCATCACACTGCTGATATCTTCACTGGGTTTACATTAATGAGCTTGTTACCTGCATAATTGCTCTTACCCTGGTCACACTGCCATGGTAGACAGGGACATGTGCTGTAACAGCCACAGTGATACAACTGATTTTGAAGGTACAGTCCCACAAGGCTGCTCTTCCCAACAGCTGTGAGCGTCCCCATTCGAAGCATGGACTCAGCTACATCTTCAGAAACTGCAAATTTATCTGTAAATTTGTACTGGAGTGTTTGTCATGAAGTCCAGCTTTAGATTTCCCGGCTCAGCAGTGAAAACAAGGTTGCTACTGAGGCCAGCACAGATCCCAGTAACAAGAATTTCTCTGATGTTTGACATTGTACTGGAAATAATGATGCAGATGAGCAACCAACTACATGGCTGAACCAAGTCCCCAGTTTGAATAATGTAAGCTGAATTCCAGTCTCAATAACACCTGAGAAAGCAGCAATATAAATAAATATGGAACATAAAATATTTTAGTTTGTGTATGGGAGAGACTTAATTGACTTTTTACAACCATAGATGTAATTTTGTAAGCAAGAGAAAAGACTTTAGAACATTTCATGAGCCTAGGTCTTTTCTGATCATCTAGATGATTTTAATGATGGTGATTGGAGAGAGATATGAGCATAAAGATTGATCCCATATGCAGAAAATACTGCAGTGTTTTACAGAAATAAAATAAATGAAGAGAGTAGAATCGATACCTGGAGGCACAAGAGATATTTCAGATTTAGTAGCATTGATTAAAGCATGATTATTCAATATCATGCACAGGGGAAGCATAACTTTTCAGGAAAAATAAAATATTCTAGGTAATATCTGAGAAATAAGACAGGAAAACAAAACTGTTAAAACAAATGTTAGGAAACAGACAGAACTTTTTACAGCTGGAGCATATAAAAGTACAGAAGATGAGAGTGAGGATCATTAGAGCTGGTTCCTCATAGCAGCATACAAATTGCAGTAGTAGTCACTGTCTTTAGTCTGGGAGTCTTGCTCTTGGATATGACACAGGCTGTTACACACTCTGGATTCTGCTCATGAGTCTGATTAACTTAAGTGCTATGTGTGTTAATTTTTCCTAGATATACCAAGAGTTAGAACCAGAGTGATTGTAGCTGACAGATGGCTCCTGTGTTCTTCTAACCGAGATTCAGAGGCTCACAACTGGCAACAGCTTTAGTACTGATTAAGAAATTACTGAATTACATGTTTTATAGAAGAGTAAGAAGAGCCCCGCAACCCTGTTCTCTTTAATATTCTTGGTTACAGTCTGCAGAATTTCCTCAGTCAGTTCAGGAGTTGTTCACCTTTTTCTCTGAAGGAATGGGGCATCTATCTCACAAAGGATTGAGAGGTTTGGAGGTGTCCTTCCTAGATATATTACTGGAGCCCAAAATCTCTTGTTTCCTCAATTAAGTGAACCTATGGAGTAAATCAAATGCAGGTCTCCTTCACAGATCTCTGCATGCACAGGCATTTCTTACAGAACTTTCTCTAAGAAGCTGGACTGTGTATGCCTGTCCCAGGACAATGCTCGACCCTTGGGGGTGTGTGGTTACACAGCAGAGTTCAGAGTGCTGGAAGAGATCTGAAATCTTGGTGAGAATGATGAGTTCAAAATGTCCATTTCAGGCCTCTAACTGAAGGCCTCAGTTTTTGTGGGTGCTTCCCTTTTTTTTTTTTTCTTCTAATCAACCTCATGGAATCATAGAATTGTCAAGGTTGGAAAAGATATCCAAGGTCACCAATTCCAGCCAGCAACTGAGTGCTACCAGTGTAACCCCTAACCACTAAACCACATTGCCCAGTGCCAGACCCAGCTGCCTCTTAAGCCATCACAGAATGTCCGGATTTGGAAAGGGACCCACAAGAATCATCAAAGTCCAGCTCCTGGCCCTGCACATGACAACCCCAAGAATCCCACCATGTGCCTGAGAGCATTGTCCAAATTCTTCTTGAACTCTGTAAGGCTTGGTGCTGTGTCCACTTCCCTGGGGAGCCTGTTCTGGTGCCCAAACACCCTCTGGCTGAAGAACCTTTTCCTGATATCCAACCTAAACTTCCCGAGTCAGTTTCAAGCTGTTCCCTCAGGTTCTATCTCTGATCACTAGAGAGGAGATTGGTACTTGCCCCTCTATTTCCACTCAGGAGGATGTTGAAGACCACAATGAGGTCTCCCCTCAATCCCTTCTCCAGGCTGAACAGACCAAGTGGCCTCAGCTGCTCCATGTATGGCTTCCCCTCCAGGCTCTTCCCCATCTTTGTAGCCCTTCAGGAACAAAAAACTCCTTGACTCAGTGTAAATATTACTTAGCAACAATTAAAACATTAGTGTGTTATCAAGCTTATTCGCATACTAAATATAAAACACAGCACTGTGCTTGCTACTGGGAAGAAAATCATCTCCATCCCAGCTGAAATCAGGGCACTCTGAAGCTGCACCCTTCCACACAGCCTTTCTGTACAAGAGGAAATAAAAAAACAAGGAGGAGTCACACTTTAAAAATGAACCACTGGAAAAACTTTACCAAATCTCATTTGCTGACCTCACCAAAGATAACAAGCCTTCTCAGGTAATACTGTCATAATACTCTCCTAAGATCCACCTGTAGTATTACAAAATCAAAGATGGACATTTCTCAGTATTTATGTTTTAGAGCTTAGTTGTGAACCTGCCAGATTCTTCTGAACTGTTTTTGCGAGGAAAAATAACAATACTTAACATTTATATAGCACAGCACTGTTCACTCGTATGGTGCTTTCAAGTTATTACCTAATCAATCCTCTCAGTGTCCCTGTGCAGCAAAGATGTATTCCTGTGCCCATTAGACAAATTGTCTACACTATAAGGAAATATGTACCCTTGAGATCTCTAACCAGCTGAGCCACACACAAAAAGTTTGGATAAACACTACAGATGAAATTCTTTGCTTCAGCCAGTGAGGGTTTTGGGATAGGCATTAGTAGTGTCAAGCCATCACACCCATATCCTGCATTGTTGGTGTGAGAAGAGCCAAAACCACCTGCACTTCTTACAGGTTCCTGTTATTATAAACTGCAGCTATGCAGTCAATTGAATTAGGGGGTGTAGCCTATGTAGCAGGATTAGAGGAGCATTTAGAATCCAGGGAGTAAAATCTTGTCAGTGTTTCTGTTTGGGATGGGTCTCTGAAATGTAACACTGAGAGTCCTTGTTGATGTGCATCAAAACCACACTGGGGATTATGCTGACAAGGAGGCAGTAATAATGTCAAAGCTGTGTGTGGAACTGTTTTATCTGGTGGGATGGAAGCAGGTTGGCATGCAGACGTTTCTCATTTTTGGTTAAACACAAAGATGGACCAAATAGTAGGACCAACGAGTGGTTTAGGTTGGAAGGGACCTGAAAGATTGTGCTGTTCCAACCCCCCTGCCACAGACAGGGACACCTTTCACTAGACCAGGTTGCTCAAAACCCCATCCAATCTGACCTTGAACACCTCCAGGGATGGGGTATCCACAGCTTCTCTGGGCGACTTTTTTCAGTGTCCCACCACTCCCACAGTAAAGAGTTTCTTCCTTGTATCTAACCTAAACCTACTCTCTTTCAGTTTAAAGCCATTCACCCTCATCCAATCACTACATCCTTGTAAAACAAGCTCCTCTCCAGCTCTCTTTAGGCACTGGAACTTTGCTACAAGGTTTTCCCAGAGCCCTCCTTTCTGAAGAATGAATCCAGTCCAAAACTAAACATCCCTGAACTTTCCAATAAAAAACATGTGTTTGGAACCCATTAAACTATTCAGATTTTCTTTTTTTTCATCTGACTTTTTCTAGTGCTCCAGACTTTGGATGTCTGGAGCTACATGTCTGATTTTATTCACTGAAGAAGACTAGAATATAGGTTTTGAGGAAAATAAAAGGTGTTAGAGGATTTCAGTTTAAACGAGAGACTTCGTATCTTTGCCTCTTCATATTCCTGGTAAAAGACTTGCAATGACAACTTTGGATGTAAAAAATATAGTGACTCTTAATGCTAGTTACAGTAAGGAAATATCCCAACCAGAGGCAAATTCATTCTCTAGTTAAGTTGGATGTACCTGAGTTGTCAAGACTGGCTAAGAGCGGGAGAATGAAAGAGGACTCAGACCATGTTATATGAGACCATGACACAATGATAACTTTCCTCCATTCTCGTTTTCCCTAAAGCATTTAGCTCTCCTGCCAGAGACTTCTAAAGGAAAGTTTTAAGTATTTAGTTGTTACAGAATCACAGAGTGGTTGAGTTCGGAAGGAACTTCTGGAGGTCATTGATCCAACCACCCTGCCCAAACAGGGACACCTGGAGCCAGTTGCCCAGTACCCTGTACAGACAGTTTTGGAATATCTCCTAGGATGGAGACTCTATGAGATCTCAGGGGCAGTGCCAGTGCTCTATCACCCTTCAAGTTAAAAACAATTTCCTGATATCCCGTTGGAACATCCTGTGTTTGTTCCCACTGCCCCCTGTGCTGTCACTGGGCCCCAACGTAAAGAGTTTATATTCTGCTTGTGTCATGGCTATTACAGCCATGACGGTCCAAGGACATGGGCAAAACAAGAATTAGAGTATAAACTGTTCTATTAAACCAACTGGTATAGTTGAAAAACAAGAGAATAACTTTTTGGTAAACAAATCCTCCCAATGGATTGAAATAGATCTTCACAGGCAAATACAAAGTTGGCTGGCTGTTATTTACCCTCAGAGCGCTGCAGTTTTACTCCCCAAGGACTGTCTTGGAGCCTGACTGAATAAAAGCAAGGCTGCAAAGACTGACTTGTATGTACAAATCTTGCCACAGTCCCCCTTGAGCAGATGCGTGTTGGACCGTTGCTGATGCAGAGCAGAAAAATCAGGATGGAAAAGTGCCAAGTGTTCAACTCTTATTTTTGAAAAGTGCTCCTTCTCATAATGGAAAAGTCTGACATATTTTCTTGTCCAGAGACCATGAGGTAAATCAACAGCCTTTAGAAAAAACTCAATTTGTGAGCATCAGGACTGCGTATCTCTGCTTAACAAAAGCCTTTCTGTCCTGCAGCTGAAAGATACAAAATTTGTGTTATGAACTGGAATCTGTGAAGTTATTCCGGCTGTTGTCTTTGTAGGATGACAAAGTTTAGATTCTAGATTTTTTAGCCAGATTAGAATCAATTCAGCACAATAGCACTGATTTCAATTGAGTTATACTGAATTGTATCAGTGTCACTGAAGGAACAGTGTGCCCCAAAGACTACACAAGTGTCTTGTCATGAACGCTATAACTTGATTAGAAATAATCATTTAGGAAGAGAAAATCAAGATAATTCAGATAAAAATGAGAAATTAAGTTTGTGTGTTTGGCTTAAAAAAGGATTGAATTTTTCAATTGTTCTTAATAAAAGATAAATTTAGGAAAAAATCTTTATCATAAGTTACGTAAAATATATTGAGGGTTTTTTCTGTTTTCTTTAACTATTAAAATAATGATTAAATTCTGCTATTGTCCTGAATACCATGGGTTCAGTTGGCTTCAGTGGCGGTCTTGCTAAGAGAGGAATTTTGTGTCTGTAAGTCACTGTACCGAACTATTGAGCAGTTTGAGTAGGTAAGGCCAGAAGGGTTGGTTTTTTTTTCCCAAAGAGACAATAGGATCTTAAAGAGACTTTCCTGTTCCATATGGTCAGATTTTTCTCTAGGGTAAGTTGGTCTGGGATAGGACTAAAAAGAATTTGAACTAACACAGTGGTTAATTTCTAAATTTACAGGGTGTGCAAAAAGCTGACTAAATTTTTAAAAAAACCCACAAATGCTCGAAGTGTTTTGTTTTCAATTTTATTCAATTAATAATTTTACAAAAGGCTATACTGTTATTTAAACCTTCCAATTAACTCAAAAAATAAATTCTGTGTTGTTACTGATACAGGATTCTGCCACAGACAACAAGGTTAAAAATAATATTTGAATTGGATGAAATTAAGAAAAACTGCTTCTTGTAAGACCCCAGATCTATTTGTTTGTTGTTAGTTTGGTTGGTTGTTTTTTTTTTCTTTTCTGTAGAAGATAATAAATTTTATCCTTCTTTATCTTCAATTCTTTAGCATGTTTCTGGAAAGTATTATAAGCACTGCATATAATTCTGTGCAATTGTTTTTCCTCCATAGTTTCAGACTTTACATAATTAATCTCTTTTTGAAAAAATTTTAAATTCTTAACCCCAGTGAATGCCAGCACCAAAAAATAGAGATGTCTAAGAGGAGAGACAGGAGTCTCTGAAGTGATTGAGAGGAATGAGTAAATGATAAGGCAATTTTTTCATGTAAAGAAGGATACAAATAAAAATATGTAGCACAGAATAATGTAGGAATCTGATACTAAGAGAGTGGTCACAGAAGCCTTCTAAAAACATCCATTGAGGAGGTGTACAGGGGCTTTGCTGTTCCTGTGCTGTGGCCCTGGCTCTAAGAATTTCTTGCAGATTAGATCTAGAAAAGTCTATTCAATCATTTCAGTCCTTGGTTTGACTTCTGGTACAATATGAGACTTTTGGGGATCCATTTACCTCAAGTCCAAGGAAGATGATCAGGTAATGCCAGTGTCAATGCTCAAGCAGTTTCATCCCATCCTTAGCTTTATAAGCAACCTCTAACTCTCTGTCTCTTCTATTTGCTGAGGAAATTGGTGGGATTAATTTCTCCTTATTTTAGCCATTAGTGTCTAGTCTAAGCAGATCATGCTGTGCACTCACCAGTCAGAGGAGAGAGAGGGGCTTCTACAGAAAATAGTTGATTCGTCTTTAATTAAGCACCTCTGACTGGAGGACAGGAATAAGCCCCGCTTCACATGTGCCTACCAGACACCAGTGATCCAAATGACCATCTTTAATGATGCAATTAGTTGTAAATCTCTCAGGCTACAGTGAATTTTCCCATAAAACCTCTATCTTCTTAACACAATGTATAAAATGTGCAGGACCACAGCCTGTGATAAAACTTGTTTTGTGGCTTTTCAGTCATTTCTTCAAGCACTCCAGGTCAGACATAGCATCATGTTCTTTTTTAATTTGCTACTTCACAAATCTTTTCTTAGCTGCAAATTTTGCAGGCAAATTTCAGTGGTTGATCCCTGCCATCACATCTCCTCCTCTTCCCCCCTGCCCTTGTAAAATAACACTGGGCCATTGATTTACTCCTGGCGTACCCAGAGAAGAATGTCCTGAATATTTTCCTCCCAAAATCTGGATTTTTAATTTTTTGTGCTCTGTGTTTAATACCTAGTATGTCCCTCTTCTATTCTCACCAAATAAATTAGTTTTGATAAAATACTATGTGGTACTCATCCACATGGTACAGAGCAATCTAGTCACACCAGCTACCTTCATGAGTCATACCAATAATTTATTTTTAAATAAGAAAAAAAAGGGAGATGGGGTTTGTTTGATCAAGCCTGTTTTACAAGAAGTGACAGTAAGTGAGATGAATACTATCAATAAAGATGGAGAAGGAAACAATAGCTTAGTTTATTACTTCTGGCATAATTTCAGTAGGGATTTGCATCTGACTGCCTGATCTCTGGCTCTCTGAAATATTGATATTATACAGACAATCCCTCAGAATGTGAGAATTTTCCTGTTTCTAAAAATGGGTTCAGATAAACTCAGTTATGAAGTCGATTAACTACTTCTTCGAAAATATCATGAGGGCAGGTTACCTGAGTCCCATTTTTAGAAAATGTTTAATTTGAAGAGCCTATGCTTTGTTTATTAATATTAAAATCCTATGCTTTATTTCATTACTGTGCTTTTTTACTATTGAGGAGAAGCTTTCTACTCCACCCTTACTACTTCGGATCATGGATGCTTCTTCAATATGTGTAGTTTCATCTGTAATTCATTTACAGTTCTAATTCCTGTCCATTCATTTTTCTCAGGATGGGCTTTTTTAATACCTTGCTATTTTCTTTAACCATATTATCATTGAATCATTTGCCTCTTCTATCAGTCACTGACAGATTTTAATTTGAAACTCATATTCACTGCCCTTTATGTTATCATTTTCAGCCTCAACTATATTTTTAAGTATTTTAAAATTCCAGAGAACTTGCTTTGCTCACTTGTGGGAAAGCATAATTTACTCAGAAAGACCTACACAGAAAGGAGAAAAAAAACTTTGCATTTTTAATTCTTTGTAACGAAATATTGATTAGACAGTATCAATTAGACAAATGAATTTATATCAGAAGAAATTGGCACTAAATTTCTAACTTCAGTTGAAACTAACTTCAAATGATAGCTAGCATTTTCCATTAACCCCCCCACAATTTAGTAGAGATGACATTTTTTAATGAAAAAATTAGTTTTATACAAATTTCCCTTAGAAATGTTTTATGAAGTAACAATATTTACTCCTCAGCTTGTGCTGGGGATTTTCAGTGTTGCTTTCACCAGACAAAGGCCCATGCCACACCTTTCTGAAGAGTTTCAGAACTCAGTATGTTCTGAGGTGTCAGATTCACCAGTAGTAGGCTGGCATCACGGACACTTGTCCACTGTGTGGTCAGGACATCATACAGAGCTCTTCTCTTTTTTTCAAAATTATAATAATTAGCATTTTCAGCATCTTGCATCCCTCAGAATATCCTTCCCACTGTGCTCTAAATACCAGATTTTGCTAAATGAACTTCTTCATTATGCTTGGAAGTAAAGATTGGCTGTGCTTTTTGGAAAAAGTCCTAAATTTTCAAAGACTGCACATGAAGCCTGAGAGCGGGAGCTGTTTGGGTAAGGCTCCATCTGGGAAGGCAATTCATGCATATGGAGGAGAGATCATAACCTGGAGATTAACATGATAAAACACTGCTGCAAAATTTCAGCTGGAAAGACAGAATTGCTCTCAACTCAGACAATAAATTAGATGACAATTCACATGCAGGGTTAATGGTAATATCTGTGGTGTCAGAAGCATGCAGTAATTACAGCTTTGAAGATGAGCTCTGTTGTAGCTGGTACAACAGTTAATTATTTAGTGCTGCTGGAAATTCCTTCCAAAACGCTGGAGCTGAGGTCTCGAACGAGGAACTGTGAAACCATCTTCTGTCTTCCTGTTTAATACTTGTTAACCTCTTTAATCTCTGTGCCAATGGGCACCTCATTTTCTACAGCAAAGGAAGGAAGGAAGGAAAGGAAAGGAAGAAAGAAAGAAAGAAAGAAAGAAAGAAAGAAAGAAAGAAAGAAAGAAAGAAAGAAAGAAAGAAAGAAAGAAAGAAAGAAAGAAAGAAAGAAAGAAAGAAAGAAACAAAGAAAGAAAGAAAGGAAAAGAAAGAAAGAAAGAAAGGAAGGAAGGAAGGAAGGAAGGAAGGAAGGAAGAAAGAATACCTAAAAGCAGGATGCCTGAATGGCTCATCACTTTGCTGTCATAAGTCTAGTCCCCACATCCAAGGCCAGTTCTGGTTTTGGGCGTAGACATAAGTGATTGGAAAAACCTTTATTCTGAACACAGCATTTGAGTGAAAAGTTACCAGAAAGTGTCTGCAGGATCATGATGGCGCCCAAATATTCCTTTTTGAAATTGCCAGTCACTCTTTTTTTGCTGAGAGTTCCTTTTCCTTCTTTTATTTATTTCCCCTTGGCTTTAGGGGATCTTTAAAGTCAGACACAGATGCAATTCTCCAATGTTTAAATGACCAATGACAGAATAGAAGAGGAATGATTCCATATTTCATATAGGATCATATAATACTTTGGGTTGGAAGAGATCATCTAGTTCCAACGCCATACCATGGGCAGGGACACCTTCCACTAGTGCCAGATAACCTTCTATAAGATAGAAAAAAATCTGTCTCCATTTTGTGCACTTTCTTTTCCATCCTCCATTCACATAGTTAAATAATACAGATTTGTTTGTCTGCACCAAGATCAAAACGTGTTTGGACAGAAAATTGCAGAACTTCAGAGAGGGTGAGGGTCACCAGGATGCACAGTGTAATAGCTGATGCATATTTAGGTAGTCTTCAGCCCAACAAAGCCCAGCTATGGAAAGCCAGCTCCTTCTAGAGGGAAACTCAACTGTCAGGATGAGGAACCCTGCCTAATGTGGCCTGAGGTAGAGGTTCATGGTCTTCCCAGTGATGCTTTTATTTCAGAACTGAAAGGTCCATCCCACCTGTGCCACCACAGGTAGGCAGCCCTTCCTCAGAGGGGTCTCTGCCAGAGCAAAGAGGCAGGGACACTCCTGAGGGAGCACAGCCTGTGCATGGCTCTTCCCAGTGCAGTGACTCAAAGTATAGCAGTGGAAAACCAGTAACAGGCAAGGACCAGTGGGGTAAAAACAGTAGGAAGCAAGGTTTGGCAGAAAGAAACCAGTAGGAAGCAAAGGGTGGTAAGCAGAATCTAACAGGGACATAAAGACAGACAGAATCCCTTACGGACAAGACCCCAACCTCCTGTGCCCCTTTATCTCACCAAAGGGATTAGGACAGACCAAGTGTAACTCGTGAAAAAATAAGGTATGTTGAGACTGGGAATGGGCAGAATATGCTGGTTTGAGATTAAAATGAGACTGGAGAAAGAGGAGAAATTATGTTTGCTGAAGTGCTTCTTTTTACTCCATACACGAATGAGTGATTAGAAATTGTTATTAATTTGAAAGTAATCAAATTAATTGTCTGAGTTATTACTGTTTTGTCTGCAACAAAGCCACTATATGGTAATTTTTATAATCTTCTTAGTGCCTTGTCTTCTAAGAAGTATTGAATTATTGCCTAGAAGGCCCTAGCACTACATGGGGAGCGCAAGGACATTTGCTGCCTTACTTAGCCCCCTCAGTGCAGTGAGACACTATGGCTGTGATGCCTTAAGTTTTAACTTTTATAACTTAAAATCCTGTACTGTCTAGAGTGTAACTCTGAAGTTTCTTGTAGTCTGTTGCTGCTCTCTCAGGCCAGATAAACATAACAAACTCTCTCCAGGCCTGCTCTCCAAGGACACCCAGCCTGTCCTAGGCCCAAAATGTAAACCAACATCTTGGGAAGGGGGGGTGAGCTTGGGGAAAATTACATCATTAACTGAAACTTTGATTGGAGAATTGAACTTGATATGCAAAATAGATCAAACTCATAAAAGGCTGAAGAACTCGTGACCTGGGGTCCATCTTGGGGTCCATCTTGGCAGTAGCCTCTGGCTCCCCAGGGTGTACCTTTGAAGGCCCTTCAAATAAATACCTACCTTTATTCCCTTACTCTTGTCTAGTCTCTGTTTTTTAGATGGCCTGATAAGGCATCAGCTGTTGTCACCAGTGCCACATCCTAAAATCAGTCTGTTTAGCCAAGAGAGCAGTGTGGTCACAGGGATCCAAAAATTGACACTGAAGACAGGAGGTGGGGCAGAATAAGAATTTCCTCTCAAGTCAATTTGCTTTTTGAACTAAAACCACATTTTGCAAGTACAAACTCAGTAATCGCTACCTGCAGAATAATTTGACTCTTGAGCACTGAACTCTGCAACAAGTAAAGGCAGTAAATATGGAGGTAAATGTGTGTTTGCATTTTTACTCTAGCACATCCACATACCTCTAACACAGAGGGAGTTTCAGGGCAGCCGGAATGCTCATGAAAACCTTTCAGTCACCCACCCTTTAGATACTGCCTGGGACATTATTTACTGGGATATAGTTTACTGGGACACAGTCTGCCACTCCTTTCCTCTCCCTCAGAACAGGATTGCACTGAAGCCTACCCTCTACAGCTAGAATAAGCAGCTGGCCACAGTCAGTCCTGACCCTGCTGCTGCTCTTTAGGAATCATTCTCCCTGGTCATAAATCTCCTGTACTGAGCTGTGTTCCTATCAGCAAACTTCTTGGTGCAATAAGCTGTAGACCAGCCAAACCTCTTTGTAATCTCCTAAACTCCATCTTGTGGGCACAATATTGGCCTACAAGTCCAATTTTGACAGTCGTCTCAAGGTGGCCTCTGAGGACAAGCTCAGGTACAGACCCTGGGGATTTTCCTAAACAGAACACAGACAGTGATTCTTACCATTAACTTATATTTGTATTCCTAAACCTACTCTCCAAGGCACTAGCTTTCTTGTTTATGCTATGCCACCACCTCTGGGAATTTGTAGTTATAAATAATAATATCATCCGGAGCTGAAATTAGGCAGGGTTTCTTTAAATTAGGCTTGGGTTTCTATGAATCAAGGAAAATCAATTTCTGGATTCAAAACCAGACTGGGTACACACAACAGCAAAATCACCCCCAAAAGTTACAAAAGCAAAATTTTCTTTATAAGATTATCAACACTCTAACTCAAACATTATTTGGAAGTCAAGAGGTTCAGTCACCTCCTCTGAGTGCTCCCTTCCAGCAACGGGAAAAGCATCAAGATCCCTCCTGAGTGCACAAGAGGGTCAGATGCAATCACAGTTGGAACAATAACATGTTTACAGTCTTGCTTCAAGCTGTGTTGGTCAGGCTCAGTGCTGCTTCACAGGAAGTTGTGAACACACGATCTGGCTCACAGTATTCTATTTTCACTATGAAAGAGCTTCCCCTTTACCAGCCTTTACCCCCTTCCAAATAAACAGCTCATTTCTGGATACCATTTCCCCATCAGCATTGGTTTTGCTGGGTTTATAGCCTTATTTGTTGTTTATGCTGTAGTTTCCCTGATAACTTCTGACTTTGACAGCGATTTTGTCAAGCTGTTGCCTATCCTGTTATCTGTAACGTCCTGCCGTTTCTCTTCTCGCTGTCTTGTTAGTGGCACCGCGGGTCAGTGCAGGCCATCTGCATATACACTGCTTCCCTCTGTAGTCTGCAGCATCCTGCAGCTCCTCATGTCTCTATCTTGTCAGAGGCACTGCAAGAGAGTGAGCCATCTGTACATGCATCTTAACACATACCTGCCTGTGCCATCTGCTGCTGTGTTAATAGGCAGAGGTAAATCAAATATACAGCTGGCAAAAAATAGGCACTTCTATTGGAAAGTAGATAAAACTGAAAAAATCATGGCCGTTGTACTGAGGAGCCCAGAACTGGACACAGCACTCCAGAAATGGCCTCATTAGGGTGAATGAGGGGGAGGATCAGCTTGCTCAACCTGCTGGCTGCACTCTTCCCCATGCACCCCAGGATACCATTGGCTCTCCTGGCCACAAGGGCACTGCCAGCTTGTGGTCAACTTGTCACTCCCCAAGACTCCCAGGTCATTCTCCACAGAGCTCCTCTCCAGTAGGTCAGACCCCAATGTGTGCTGGTGCTTGGGATTATTCCTCCTCAGGTGCAGGACCCAACACTTGCCCTTGTTGAACACCGTTAGGTTTCCCCACACCCAACTCTCCAGCCTGTCAAGGTCCAGCTGAATGAATCCCACTTGTTACAGCTGTATTCCACTGCATCTTGATTTACCTTTGGGGTCATGTTTGGGCATCTTGTAACGGTGTTTTGCTGAAGTTTCAGTGTGCCTTGTGTTTCTCACTCAGTTCCAGTCCCAGCTCCCACAACACCCTGAAAACCCAGTCTGAGACCTACAGTGGAACCCCAAAAGGGCCAAAAGGGCAGGCTCTATCCAAGTGGGTATGTCTGGCTCTGCAGAGCTACAGAGACACAGTAACTGGCCTTTCCCATGCGAAGAGGACAGAGTGGCAAGTCCTTCATCAAAGCTGATCCCCACAACCCCTACACAGAGATGCTGCACTAACACTGCAGCCAGTGCTCTCCTGGAATAAGGCATCCACCATTTAGTTTTACCAGGCTCTTTCAAAGCACCTGATTTATGAAGGTTTTATTTAACATGTGCCACTAGCAAAACAATCATCTATTTGTTTTCACTCAGTACATTTTAGTTATAGTTAACTTCCCAGAGACAAATTTAATTAGCGATCAATTCTCTCTCGATGCTGTAGACTTCAAAAAGATTTTCCCCTCACTGGGGCTGCACAGTAAAGTGCATTGTAATTAGAAACAAATGTGAGATCCCTGCCTTTTCTTATTTAGAAAGAGTAAAAAAAAGGATTAAATTGCTTTCTCCAAGAGAAAAATGAACTAAAAACAACACAGTAAATTGTCAAGACTTGCTTAATATTAATTCTTTTATGTTTATAGTCATAACTTTCAGCCGAAATTGTCTTAAGGACCAGCCAAGGGGTCAGTAGTAGCCAAGAGTCCAGGAGTCAGGCAGAAATAAGCTGCTGAGGCAGAAGCAGAACGCTTTATTCAGCTCTATGGACAAGTCATTATTTTTCTCTCACATTGTTTTTCGTCCTGCAGAAGAGCCTTTGGGGTCTCTCCTTTTTAGTGTGTGCATTTATATTACCTAAAGCCACAGGTCTTTGGTCCTGCAGGTTCTTTCTTCATAGAAAATTAAGCTTCTCCAGACACAAACTCCGAGGAGATGAACACTCCAGTTCCTCTGTCTCCTGTCCCTGCTCTGCACCAGGAGATGCCCCCTAGCTATAGGGATATGATCCAGGATAATGTCAGGGGACATCTCATTATACGGGTTATTGCAGCCTCTCTCTTAGGTGGTTGTGCCTCTCCAATCCATAAAGAGACACATTTTCTAAAGAAATGATCCCTCTGTGCCCTTGGGGCAGCACAGTAACTCGTCCTTTACACCTCACACACCCCAAAGCTGTGAAGTGCTGTAAAGCCCAGGGTATGTATTTTGTTTCGGCAAGTCTGTGTGTTAACACTCTGCTCCTGCAAACGAGGCTGTGAGCAAAAGGTTTTTTTCCTGGTCTTGGTCAAACTGGCCGATAAAGGCTGCCAAGCTGTGCTCTGCAAGCAAAACCTCTGTGCTCTGCATGCAGCTTCGCCTGGGGAAATGCCATAAACCCTTAGCAAGAAATATTTCACTTGTGTGGGGATTGTATGTCAGAGATAATGGGCCTAGTTTGAGGATGGCCTTTAACAGAAAGTTTAATATCGTGCTCTGGGCTCCTGGGATGGGTCTTTTGCCTTTTACGCTTGCAAACAGTATCCCCCAGGCTATGCCATCAACTGAGATGCAGAGAATTGTTTGAGGTTGTCTCTGCCTGACAAAGCCATGA
Source organism: Oreocharis arfaki (assembly GCA_013398015.1). Classification (NCBI taxonomy): domain Eukaryota; kingdom Metazoa; phylum Chordata; class Aves; order Passeriformes; family Paramythiidae; genus Oreocharis; species Oreocharis arfaki. The sequence goes on from VZRR01012420.1 coordinate 385,210, forward strand.
TTTAATCTCCATCCATTACCTTGATAAGCCTGAAAATAAGCTGCAGACTCTCCAGAATGTTCTGGGATGCTTCTGATGTGTGTAATGTCAACCCCTTCTCTTTTTAATAAAGGTGGTGTAAATGTTGCCTTGCTCAGATTGGATTTTTATTCAATACGTTGGGACTAAGCAGCCTATAGAACTTGTATTTCTGCTAGTGGTTTGTTCAAATAAGAGAAAATACCATTTCTGATAGTTTTAAAAGTGGTGCATTTATCAGGAAAAAAAAATCTAGGGATTCTTACCAAACTATTCAAACATTATTTTAGGCCTTAAACTGGCACTTGGCTAGATCTGCTCTTCCAAGAACACACTACAAATCAATTCATAGAGTAATTTAAGACCAAATCTTGCTCACTTCTATTACCATTCTGTATCAGTCACCCTTATGAAAGGCTTGGAGAAGTTCAGCTCATTATAGAGTGGACCAGTTGCCAACAAAACCTTGTGTAAGCATTTTCCACAGGTAGACACTGTCTGATAAAGTCTCTTTCCCAGATGCCCAGACATGCTCAGCATCACAGGCTGTACCAAAGGTTAGGATGAACCCTCATGCCAGACACAGCTGGGTGCAGACCTCTTTTCCATCCATTGGCAGATATGAATGATGATGTTCTATTTGTTTCAACTTCAAAACTTCATCGTACTTCAATAAAAATGTCTCATATCACCATTTTACAGACATGCAGATGAGGTCTGAGGTGTTCAGTCAACACTCTTGTTCATCAGCAGGAGGTTTTTCTTTGGGAAGCTTCAGGGGCTGCCTTTACTCAATTCATGATGGGTATCACCAGAGGTTCCTCAGTCAAGGCACAAAAGCTTACAATCACAGCAGTGTCCAGTCCTTGTGGAAGGCATAGACAAACATAAGAGAAGTCAATTTTTACAGACAATGACACTGCAACACGAAGCAGGGCAGTGACTTTTGCAGGGACACAGCAGAGCAGTCACAGCGTTGAAACAGCACATTTCTCTTCCCACGAAGTCATTTAGACATGCAGAGAGCCGAGTTCCTCTGGGACAGGGTTCACATAAAAAGCATTATTTGCAAAAGATGGCCCTGACTAAGTAGTTGACCTTTGTGAGTAGGATTGTAAGGATAGGGACCATGGTTCTGAAAGAAGCATCTGGCTGCTCACTGAGCTGGCTTCTGATGCTTTTTGACTTGTCCGGTCTGACCTTGGAAATGCGAAATTACAAAGGCAATATGAGTAGTTTTTGACATATAAAATTTCACGCTTTGATCTGAAGGAGAAAAGAATGAAGTTTACAAATGCCCTTCATTTTTACTTTTTTTGCTCCTTGCAGTGAGCATGTCATTTAGCCGTTTTCAAACTTCTGTTTGTTGTGAGGTCAGAGAACATTTGTGGCTGTAGAGATATGTATGGAGTCCTAATGTCATGTTTTTCCCCGTCACCAAGCCCTGGTGAGCACCCTTCAGTTGCAAATTTGACATCATAATTCCTCAGGACTGGTTAGAAAAAGCACAACTGATAGTGTGACTTGATTAAATGCTTTTTGTGTTTGAGTTCTTTACATCATTACTTTTTTCTTTAAAAAAACCTTCAAACACCTTCTTGTTAACAGCTCTTATTTTTCTCCCCCCAAACTCATTTCATTTACTGCAAAATAAGTTTGTTAATCCCTTGATCTGAAAAGCTGACAGCTCATGTATTGATTAGCAACTCAACTATGCTGCTGCACAGTGTTTTCAGCTTTCAGCCCTGTCTCAGTTGCTACAAGTTTGTCTAAAACATTAGTGTTCAGAGTCACAGCATTAGAAAACTGATGTGGAGGGAGTGCAGGGCTGGACATCACTGTGAATTACACAGCACAGGAGTACATTTTGTAGAGAGAGGAGAAAAGAGAGGTCAGCCCAATGTGTCAAGCACGCAGATGGGAGGCACAATATCTCATCCTTGGTTAGGGCTCAAATACTTCACTGTCATTGCTGTGCAATTGAAGCATGAGGATCTTATCAACTGCATAGCTTGGAGACTGAGCTGCAACTAATAACAGACTGACCAGTCTTCACGCCTTATATTGGAATTTCTGACATGCCTTCCTCCATCCTCCATGCTAATGCTGTGTCCAAGTTCTCCACACTAATTTTAATTCAGTCATGTCTGTGAAGGATGTGGCTATTGCATCCCCAGCAGCAGCCAGTACGTGCAGGAGCCTTGGTTCTGCTGGTGGGATGCAGAGCTATAAATCAGCAGCCTGTTAGTTTTGCTTGTACCTGTGATATGAGGAGAGGCCAAGACATCTTGGACTCTTCAGTCCAGAGAAGAGAAGTATGTGGGATGATCTTATCGATGTGCATCAATACCTGATGGAAAGGGATGAAGAAGAAGATGAAGAAGAAGCAGCAGCCACTCTCTTCTAAATAGTGCCTATTGAGAGGGCAAGAGGAAGTGGGAGCAAATTAAGCATGTGAAATTCCATTTGAACAAAAAAACCCACTTTTTTACCCAGCTGATAGTCAAAATCTGAGGTCTCAAATCATGAAACAAATATGAAACAAACCCCAAACTAATCTTAGATCATGGCCAAGTTTAAAATTATACAAGACAGAGAAACGCTAAAGAAAAAAAGCCCAAAGTAATAAATCAATTATGTCCACAACTAAGAGAGCAAAGAGAATTTATTTGTACAGCAAGAGGGACAGTGACTTACTGTTGTGGTTTTGAGCCCAGATGGAGGTAAAACAGCACTCACCCCCCATTTGAAGTCATTCTTCACCACCTTGATAGAGAGGGCTTACAATCAGAAGAAAGTTAACTCTACCCCTGCCAAAACCAGCACACCTACTCTGCTGATAAAAGTTAGCATTTGAAAATGTTGTTACTTTTAATGAGAAGCAATTTATTAGGAATCAGGGCAGGGTACTAGAAGACTGTTTTTCTCTGCCCCATCTGTTCAGGAACAATGTGAAAATCACTCAGAATCAGAGAAAACAGGCCTGGGAGGGACTGTGTGAAGATGTCCAGTCCATTTTCATTGTGGTGTTAACAACACCAAGACAGATAGCAGCATGTTGGACTCTCCATCCCTCATCTAGACTGTGTCAGGACTTAGCTTCCCTACTCATCAGAAAGATTTTCTTAATGTCTAGTGGATTCCTGGTTTGTTTCAGTCTAAGATAAACTTTGTTCATCTCATTGGGCATGGACAATATTTCTGCAGTTGTTTATCAAAATTTCTCTTTAAATTTAAAACACTGTAGGAAAAAAAACAACTCCAATTCCTTTGATTGTTTTTGTACTGATAAATTTCTTCACAGTGGCTGTTGTGGGTCTGTATTTTGTTCTGGAAATAGAGTTGCTTACACACTGATGTTTCAGCTGCTGCTGAGCGGAGCTTGCACAGCGTCAAGGCCTTTCCTGCCTCTGACACTGTCCCAACAGGGAAAAAGCTGAAGGTGCACAGGACGATGGGAGGGGACACAGCTGGGACAGCTTACCCCAACTGACCAATTTCCATATGACATGATGCCATGTTAAGCAATGAAACTAAGGAGGTTTGTTGTATGGGAAGGGGGCACTGCCTGGGGACTGGCTGAGCATCGGGCGGCCGGTGGTGAGCAGCTGTTTCCATTTTCATCACTTGTCTTTCTTGGGTTTTATTAAATCTCTTCTTCCTTACTTCAAAAAAATAATTATTATTATTTCTTTTTCATTATTAAACTGCTTTTAGCTCAACCCGTGAGTTTGTTTTCACTTTTACCCTTCCAGTTCATTCCTCTGTCCCGAGGCAGAGTGGAAGTCGGTCTGAGTGAGTAATTGCGTGGTACTTAGTTGTCAGCTGGTGTCAAACCATGACAGCTTTTTTCTAGATCACTTAATTTACAGGTGTTTCCATTCTTGTCAGGCAATACTGGTGTCCTGTCCCACAGAATAGTTGATGAAATGCTTGGAAGGTACATCCTCCCAAGGGACATTCATTAAATGTCATTCTCAAGTAAGGATGGAGCATGCTCTTGCTTCAACAATGTGGTCACCAGAAATGGGGCTCAGTTGACTAAAATAAGTTGTCTAGATCTTCATTAGAACAGGGTAAATCTGACCTTCCTCCTTAAGTTGAAATGAGTTGGGCTTCATGGAATAGATTGAGATGGATACTGATGACAGGGAGACTCTGCAGTCAAGGGTCCTGTGCCAATATCACTGAGATTTCCAAATTATTTAGCTCACATCTGTCCTTGACAGCGACACTTGTCCCCATAAATAAAGCTGTCACTCCTCTGGCCCAGGATCTTGGTTGGACATGCAGTTATTTGTCCTACCAACATCCTTCTACCTTAGGAATAAGTGCCTTTTCTTTCCAATTCAATTACATCTCGCTCAGGGGGCTTTATTGTTAATCAGCTACACGATTTTCCGAGCACACTATCGAGATATTGATATACCTAACCTTGGGGGTTAAAAAAGCTTTGAATGAGTTGACAGTAGTCTCAGAAAACCTCCACTCCTCTGTATTAATTTGGAGCTGTTTGCCCTGGTCTCACCCTGGTGTAATTCACGGCAGAATTTGATTCTGTGGAAATAGTGTTTATTGAAAGCAGAAGGCAGCACATGGAACTCATATACTGCATTCGCTATCATTTGTTAATCACCCATTTGAATTCCAGCTGTACTAAGATCAACTTCTCCAAGTAAAAACAGCATGAGAATAACTGGATAGAAATCGACCGACCTGTTATTTGTTTGCCTGCAAATTCTCTACATCACATCCCCAAGGAGGCTCTCAAAGCACTGCACAAACATTTCCTGAGCCTTAGTGACAGGCTGCCAGAGAGATAAGAATTCATACAGGTGAAGATCAAATATTTTTGCAAAAGAAATCCTGTATCTCACATACAAGTTGTGGTGCAGTGCAGGGAATACTGAGTTAAACCTTATGCACATGCCGGTTATGGAGACGAACAAGACATGGATGATAGTCTTTGTTGGTATAAAATTTATGACTCATCATTTCCTTGTGGAGTTCCAGGAGCACAAACATATTGACATTTTAAAATGGTAGGGCCTTTGGGCATATTTCAGAGCTTTGGCCTGCTGCTTTAGGAAGGCCTGTTTCAGAAAAGAAGTGTTTTGGGGTTTTACTTCTGATTGGAAAGGGAGGTGTGCAGCTGCATAGCTTTAGGGATTTGGTGGGGGTTTCTGGTTAAGAACTGCACTCCCAGGAGTGTCAGCAGAGAAACTGTTGTCACAGGTAGTTTCAGCTGGCTTCTTGACTCTGCAGAGGCGAGTGGTAGATGTTGTGACTCTCAGTTTCATGTGTTTATATATGGCTTTTAACCCTTATCTGAAAAAAAAAAAGAAACTGTCCCTTCTGTTCTGGAAAAAAAATCTTAATTAGATTTCACTTAATTTTTTGTTTCTTGTTGCTTAGCTTGATCTTAAGCAAACTGATGTTTCCTTGCATTCATTATAAAGATATGGTTGTGATTCATGGAAAATAATTTTCGGTACAAAATCGTTAGTGAGCAGGCTAATGGGGAAAAGAAAAGCCATTCTAAAGCAATTAGGAACACTTGATGTTTATCACTGTTTTCTGTACACTGTGTTTTCGTTTCCTGTTCTAGGACAATTCCACACAATGTGCCAGGGATGGCATTTCTGTGACTAAAATCTTTCTCTTGATATGTTGACCTGTTCCCTGCTCTAGCTGTTGAGTCATTTGGCATAGCTCATAATGAAGTGATAGATTAAATAACATTAAGTTCCCTACGTGTTGTGACAGAAGCAGGATGTAGCCCAGCACGAAGACGGCCTGTAGGATAAATATTGCTGACAATTTATGCAAAAAAACTGCGAACACCAGAAAGAGAGAAAATTGTTTTGACCAGAAGTCTGTGTTGGTGGAAGGATGACTGGAAAGAAATTAACTTTGTATATGGAAACTAGAAAAAACTTTTCAATGAATCAGTGGAGTCAAGAAGGAAGTCTTTGTATTGCTGCAACAAAAAAACCCACCTATTATTCAAAAGGGAGCTTGATCAGTTCTGTGGCAGGTTTATAGCTCTCTGCAACATTGGAAGGTTGGATTTGGTGACTTTGAAAGTCCTTTCCAGTCCAGAGTGCCCAGCACACAGTCATTCCTGCTACTGCGACACCATTTGTGACACTGAAGCCTAGGTAGAACCTCGGCCGCGTGCCACCAGCCCAGGGTCACATAACGAAGCAGCAGTGTCCCCTGGCACAGAAGTACAGAATCAGAGCACTGCAAGAGTGAAAGAAACTGTGCTTTTTGTGGGAGGGAGAGGTGTCAGGGTTGTTGATATTGAGTGAATGGTTTCCACATCTCAGCTAGGAGTAAAATGAAATAAACATTTGATTTGAACCTTTAGGACACAGAATAAGTATTTGGTTCAAATACGGTTCAAGGAGCTAAGATCTCTTTACCTTTATGGAGCATTCAACATACATAAAGAAGACCATGGAGGAGGAATTTAACTGCAATTGAAGCCTTGAGTGTTGTGGTCAAATTTAACACCGTAGGAAACTTGCCTTTCAGTAAAATCAAAATATAGACATTAGACTGGTCCCAGAAATGTTGTTGCATGACCAAAGCCTGGCTGCAGTGCAGTGGAGAAAAGCCTTTTAACAAAGAAACTGCTTTCCCTGTTCTGCTGAGATTCCCAAGGAGCAGTAGTGAGTTAGGTGAGATAGGAATCCTCTCACAGCCACAGTCAAGCAGATACCAGGAAAATATCAAGGCTTTGGGCCTCTGTTCGAACAATGCCTCTTTGCATTGGTCAGTTTTCAAGCCTGCTGGTATCTTTTTATACATCTGCATTGGAACAAAACTGGTAAAATGCAGGAGTAATCATTATCCACTGCTCCAATGAAAAATTGTTCAATTGCCAAGTACAACTTAATTCTACAGAGTAAATATCTATTTCCTCTGCTCATTTGACATTCATCACAGATACTACCTTTTATTTTCTAGGAATACAGGTGCTTTTGTTTAGAGCCAAATGAGAACTGACAATTTGTGAGCTTTACCCTTCCTTTCCAACCTTTCATCTTCCAGCCTGAGCCACATAACACACAATCCCTTACAGCTTCCCAAGTGGAGCCTCAGTGAGAAATGGAGTCCAGGCTTAAATGAAGGAAGAAATATCACAGAATGTAATGAATCCCACACAGCGCAGTGTTCTGAATCCAGGCAGAACTGATGGTACAGAGAGGATTTATTCACCTATGAAATTTTGAGTGAGGTGAAGCTCAGCCCTGTTTTCCCCCACCTGCCAAGAAAACATCTGGTTTCAATGGGAAAATTATTGCAGAATATTACTATGGTACAGCTGCTCTGGTCAAGTCCTGCTGGTTCCCACATTGCAGGAATGTGGGACAACTCTGATTGATTGTTTCCTGTATATCTACAAACAAAGGGGTTGGGAAATGAGCAGGCACATACCAGATCACACACCAGGCAGCCTAAGGAATCAGATTTACACTGCTCCTGAGCAGACAGTCAGTCCAAGGCACAAGCTGTCCCTTAAACAAATAAAAAACATTGCAACTACAAGTTTATTTAACCCACCAGGGAGCCAAGAATATGGCATTGCCTCAAGTGGTTTCTTCTTTAGGGTATAAAACTTGGAATAATATTAGGTTTTCCACATTAAAAATTAGAGTGTTACCATCTGGGAATTGCTTCCTTCCTCTTGCTCTGGCCTTTATCTTCTATATCTTCCTATAGGAACTTCCAAAGTTGAATCCTAGAATTGGCTGGACCGTAGTTTGTTGGTTGGCAGAAGGTATTTCATACCCTTTAGCCTCAATAATGTAATTGTAATTTCCTTCAAGTTAATGAATAAAGTTCCTGTTATTATATATATTTTCCTTCTACTGGAGGGAAATAGTGTTATCTGCTTCATGCACATTCCTCAGCACCACATTGTTGGAATGCCCCCAGGCACAATTTTAGCTATAATAGTACAATATTAATTAAAAAAAGGAGAAAAAAAAGGCAGCATTTCTCCTCCTCTGCTGCCTGCAGGACATAGATTGAGGTCCTAGGATTTTGCTGCTTGCTTGGAAGGGAGCAGTTTGCATTAAATTTCAGGCACGCCACAATTTATGCAGTGTGTTTTCATCTTGACTTGCTGTAGCAGTAAAGAGAAGAACATCTGTAAGAATATATTCCTCTAGAGCAACTTTTATCCACTGCTCTCCAGATGCTTGAATCCCAGCTTAATTTCCTCTACAGCACTGGAGGGCATCAGACAGAGATTTAAGGGGGAGGAGAGGGGACAGCCAAGGCAGTTTGTCACCTCCTCCCCCTGGTTTCCATCTCCTGTGGAGCAGGAATTCGGCTGGCACCGACTGGGCTTCCTCAGAGGGGATGAGGCTGTCCCAGTGCTGCCAGTGGTTGGAGGGGGAGGCTGTACCTGCCATCATGGCTGGGGATGGGTCACCAGAGCTGCCCAAATCTTGGCTGCCTCAAAAGCCGTGCAGGCTCTGAGCATGGCCCCACGCAAGCACCAGACCTCCTGTCACAATTCTCTCTTGTGTGAGATGGGAAAGGTACCCCAGTGGCAGCAAACTGAGGGCACCACCACAGAGTAGACAAAAGGATGTATCTAGAGAAAAGAAGAAAATCCCACAAATAAAATCCAAAGCTTTTCTTTTGGAAATTTCTTGAAGTGATGATACTTCAGAAAGTTCTATTTCCTCTTTCTGAGAACTGCAATGAATAAAGAGTAGACAAAAATATTGATAGTGTTTTGCCTCTTTGTTCTATTAATTTTATTCTCTGGCATATAATATTGCTCCCTATTCCTTCTTTTCTCATTCTCATGACACACACACACACACATATAAAATACATATGTACCTATGCATACGTCTGCATGTACATATGAGCTCCATATGAGCAAAGATATCAAGTTTCTCTTGAAGGAGAAGAATAAAAGACAGCAAGCTAGTTCAATAGAAGATACTGTTAATTATTAAAAATGCCATTACTTTTTAAAGTATTTCACCTTATCTAAAGGCAATGTATGAAAGTGGACTGAGCAATTAATTTGGCAGATATAGTAGTAAAGTAAGTCTCTGCTAGAAATAACTGTTCTTTTCCACAGATCTCTTTCTTTAAGTGATGCCAGTGAACTCTGGCACTTTTCAAAGGATGGCTTACCACCTTTGCTCTTTTCACAGCAGCATTTAGAGGTACAATTGAGAGCACAACAACCCTGCTGGGTCTCATACAGGCACAAACACAGGAAAAATTTGGCATAAACACAGGAATGGCTTTGCACCATTAATTTTTTAGCAGAATAGAAAAGGCTGGTAATAAACAGGCAGGAGAGTTGAGGGTCTTCCTAAAGTCTGGAAGTAGGTCATTGGCAGAGCTGAGACAGGCTTTAGAGTGGCCGTGGAGAGGGGACAAAGTTTTGGCCAATGGATCATCCTTTGAGATGATCTCTATCTCACTTGGGATTGCAAAGAACCACTTATTTACTAATATAGAACAACAATCTCCCTGCTCTAGCTTTTGGTCAGCCTTTAATTTGTCAGGCTGTTGGACTAAATGGTCATCGGAGGTCTCTCCCTTCTGAAAATACTTCTATTCTATTCTATTCTATTCTATTCTATTCTATTCTATTCTATTCTATTAATGAACAAGGTTAAGCTAATAGTTATCCTACCATTAAGTGCAGAAAAACAAAATATTTCTGTAGGAGAGAGGAATATCACATCTAACAACATTGATTCAAACATTTTCCCCTGTTTCTGCAATGCTTCAGATTTCATACTTCAATTTAATAAAGAAACTATAGAACATTTTACCTCATTGCTTCATTTCATCAAAGCAGCTTTCTAACATCTTGCTAAATTTGCTAATTTGTCTCAAACATCTGCCATTAGAAGGCGAGTGTCTCTTCCGTCAGGTCTTTCTCTCTGGCTTTCATGAGAGCATTTATATTGCTTAAAACTTGCCAGGGCTTTGTTAGTCTGAGAGGGTGCCTTGTATTTGTCCAAATGCATCCAGTAAGAGCTGTCACAGCCATGGAGAGCTAAAGGGAGCAACCTGGTAACTTAATGGAGAGCACTGAAGAGTCTCTGCCTATTAGACAACATGTTGTATTGGGTTTACAGGACCATATTTTGGTAGCAAGGGGGCTACAAGGGTGGCTTCTGTAAGAACCTCCCTGAAGCTTTCCTCATGGACTGGCTGCTGGTCAAAGCTGAGCCCATCAGCAGTGACAACTGCACTTCCGGGATAATGTATTTAAGAAGGGGGAAAAACACCTGCAGAACTGCCGCTGGAGAGAGTGAGATTATGTGAAAGAAACCTCTCTGCAGACACCCAAGGTCACTGCAGAACGAGGGGCAGGAGGTGCTCCAGGTGCCAGAACAGAGATTCTCCTGCAGCCCACGGAGAGGCAGCTGTGCCCCTGCAACCCATGAGGGTCCATGGGGGAGCAGAGATCCACCTGCAGCTCCTGCAGGACCCCACACTGGAGCAGGGGATGCCCAAAGGAGACTGTGACTCCACAGGAAGCCTCTGACTGGCAGATTTCTCGCAGGGCCTGTGGACCCAAGGAGAGAGGATCCCACACTTCAACAAGTTTACTGCCAGGACTTGTGACCCCAAGGAGGACACATGCTGGATCAGCCTGCCCCTGAAGGACTGTCTCCCCCATGATGGAGCAGGAGAAGAGTGAGGAATCCTTCCCATGAGAAGGAAGGAGTGTCAGAGACAGCGTGTGATGACCTGACCACAGTCTCTGTTACCCATCCTCCTGCGCTGCTGAGGGGGAGATGGGAGACAGCGCAGGGGTGAAGCTGAGCCCAGGAAGAAGTGAGGGATGGGGGAAAAGGTGTTTTAACATTTGGTATTATTTCCCATAACCCTACTCTGATTTGATTGCTAATAAATTAAACTAATTTCCCTGGGCCGAATCTGCTTTGTTCGTGATGGTAACTGTTGAGTGATCTCTCCCTGTCCTTATCTTGACTCAAGAGCCTTTTCATGGTTTTCTCTCCCCTGTCTAGGTGAGGAGGGGAGTGACAGAGTGGCTTTGGTGAGCACTTGGTGTCCAGCCAAGGTCAACCCACCACAAGTGTTACAGTATTTCAGTACACCTAAGTCTGCTTCAGGATTCACCAGGAAAAGCTTGACAAGGCAGAGGAGATATAGGTTTAGAAACGTGGTAAATCAAACCATTATGCAGTAAATTCTGAAGAGGTTGGCACTAGCAGTTAGTCAGTTGCCAGGAATTCATGTGTGGTGTCTGATAGGGAGTCAGATCAGCGACAGAAATGTGTGATTAGGCAGCACGGGGTGCACCTGAATTTATTTCTGTGAATGGAAGCAGCTGCAAAGGGTGCAATAAAAATTGTCTTTGCATACAAATTTAACCCTGCCCAGTCCCTGCTGTCAGCCAATGTGATCACTCCCCTGATGGTGTTATTAAAGGGCTATTTTGGTTAATCTCCACTTTATGTTTGCACACTCAGTCGAGCAGTGCTGCAGTGGATCTGTCAGCTCCCTGAACGCAGGCAGCTGACAAGCGCCTTGAGAGCAGCACCTGTACATATGCAAACAGAAAATGCAGAAGTATGTATGTTCTCCATCTGGCTCCAGTCTGGAGCTTTAGGTCTATTAATCATGCTCAGAGATTTGAAAGCTTTTCCAGCTAGTTCATTGCCTGACCCAGAGGAGTAATGGTTCATTGCTCGGCACTGAAAAGACAGAGCCTCTGCATTTCATCTCTAGCTCTGCAATCAATTCACAGCACAGTGAGTTAATCTCTTAGGATTAGGCCCAAAGGGATGAAGACCGTAAAACTGGATCAGAGACATTCCTCCTTCCAGGATTTGCCTACTAGACTGCAATCCAGAACCTGGGGACAGGTGCCTGGTCCCTTAACACAGTGTCCTGTGGGGGGCAGCTGCTGTGTCAATCCAGGACATCTCAATGGAGAGTAAAACTCTGGAGAAAAGGGCCCACAGTAACTAACTCTCATCTCTCCTCCAGATGTAGATGCTTATCCAAGCTGTGTTCACTCTTTGCTAAATGACTCCAGTCCTTCTTCACCAAATCAATACCTCTTTTGTCTTTATAATGAAAAGTTGTGACTTACCAATGGAAAGCTTCTAATGCGGTTGGGGTGACACCCCTGAGCACACCATGTGGGAGAGCTGGTCCCACTCTCACAGCTGCATAGAGCAATTCACAGACACCTCCAAGAATATAATCTATATTACTTGGATGTGGGGAGGAAAGAGTTTTCCATTCCTCCTGTTGAAGCTGTTCTCTTTTGCAGGAAAAACTCCCAAGAAGTCATGGTATTGCTGTATTTGGAGATACTGCAAACTCGACTGGACAATGTCCTGAGCAACCTGAACTAACCCTGAAGCTGGCACTGCTTGGAGCGAAGAATGAACTAGTTGACATCCCAATGTCCCTTCCAGACTTGTGTAAGTCTGTGATTCTAGAATTACATGGAAAATTCTTTAGAGAAAGGAATATGTGAGTCTCCTTGCATCCTAAAGTTTAGGGCTCTCACTGTAAAGGATTTCCCTGTCACCTAAAACTGTTCATATATTTTCTCTCATGTCCATAACTTACAGAATTACCTCTTTTCCTTCTTTTACCAATTTCTAGGCAGAAGATCCACATACCTAGCTGAGAAACAGGATGCTGCAGCTAAATCCATGTGAAATCGTAAATTGGACTTTCTCTGAAAGTGTCTTGTCAGATGCTTCAGGGCAGGTAGACAAGATGCTGTGTAGTCTGTGGATCTGGTCAGTCCTGCACAGAATGAAACGCAGAAATACAGCAGAAGTATCTGAACAGGGAAAGCAAAGAGTGAAGTAGTCTTGAGAGGAAGAGGTTTAGATTTATGCACCTAAATTTTACCTACTCCCCATTGTCTGTGCTTATAGTTTCCTTAGAGAAGGCCTCTAAACCAGGTTCCAAATATCATTACTTATGCTACTAAACAAGTTGCCTGAATTTCATCTGGACTTAGCAGACACATCCGATTTATTTCAACACTAACAGGATCATGACTGAAATAAAATCACACACAGATGAGTGTTTCAATTGCTACTGTTATTAATCCTGCTGTTTAGGTTCATGTTTAACAGGAGGCATATGCAAGGCTCATTTCATATCAAAACAGTGAAGAAGCTTCTCATCTGTCACTGTCACAGACATCTGTGAGGAGCCACCTGCAGCATTTTTCAGGGCAGACAGCAACTGAAGAGTGTGAAAAGTCACTGTGACAAGCAGAGACTGAGATACTGATTGTGCAATGTGTTTTCCTTGTCAAAATGGAATGAACCTGTCTCAGAGAATCCCATTTATTCACACCACACAGGCATGAAGCGGGAATCACGAGATGCCACAGTGCATCGGAGTCATGTGGCAGTGAATGAGCTCTGCTGTGGAATAAATGTGCCTCCTGCCCTTGGCAGGTCAGTGCTGTGCAGCAGAGTGATGCTTTCCTGTCCTCTGTAGAGTGCAGAGAGCTCATACTGAGACCTTTTCAGCCAATACTTGCCTCGGATGCTTTCCAGGATGGAGAAGGACAGATCTTAACCAGCTTTTAGAGCGGGATCACCCTTCCAGTGCACTCGTTGTCCCAGAAAATTCCTGAACAAGCACGAGCCAGGTACCATTCCCAGTAGGAAGTCTGCATGTTTTCCCAATGAGCCAGTCTGTTCCTGGGGAATAAGAGAGGGTCAGATGTGCTCCTTTCCTCACATCTCTGCCTCTGCTCTAGAAAACTGTTCTGGCCATGTTTAATTCACAACAGCAAGTGAAGCCACAGAGTTCTACTGGCCTACTGGCAGGAATGAGTCCCAGCTTTTTCGTTCTGGAGGGAGAGTCAATAGACAATTTACAAGGGAGACCTGTGGAACAATGTCCCAAACATATCTCACAGCAATTTGAGGTTGGCAAAGCTTTCAGCAAAGTCATAGGAAGGCTTTCCTTGGCTTCCCTCCATGTCAGCTGAACCATTTCATGCTCAGCTGGCTCCCCTCAGAGACATTTCACTCCTTTTTCGTGTTTCTGGTGTGTAACAGGGGAACTGCAATTCTGGCTCTGGGCCCTGGCCATTTACTCTGGTTACTTGTTATTGACACAAGCCAGAACCATGTCCTTTAGAGGAAGACATAGGAAATGGGAGGATATTTAGATGGAACAATTTCTGCCTCTGGATGCCTCATTATAAACTCAAGGGCTGATGGAAAAAAAAAAAAATCCTGATTTTTATTTCTAGGATTCTCATAAATTTGGGCAAGGTGACCATGGGAAACCATTCCTTCTTCTCCAGAAATTATCATTATGGAGCTGTTATGACAATCAAGGCTACGTCTACTTCAATCTCACACCAAATTTAATCATCCTTTTCTTTCAAAATTGAACAGCTTTCTAAGGGATGGTGTTTCTTGAATATTAAAACAAAAAATATTTGAAACATTTCCACACATGTATTGCATGAAAAATATGCCAGCCTCATAACAACTCTAAAGCAAAATTTTTAATAGATGTCCAATTTATTTTCTCCATAATCCCCAAAGTCTATCAGATTCCTCTCAAAACTAAGATCTGGTAGAGCTGAAAAGATCCTGTAACTTACATTATGCATTACATTTCTCTTTCCAAGCATATAAACATTGACATTGATGTTTCAGCCTCAGAACTATCAGTGATAAGACTGTGATACTGCTACTTTTCTCACCAGAGTGCTAAACTTCTTAGGACTCTGTTGCCACCACCTACAGCAGCCTCTAGAAGGCTGGATTTTCCACTTATCTGCTGGACAAATCTCTTCTCTCCAGTTCTTTTCCTGTCCTTCTCTTCATACCAGTGAGCATCTATTTTGACATGTTTATCACAGTTCTACTAGAAAGAAGGCGCGCAATATTGCTATAATAGGATAAATACCTTATTGGCACCATCACAGGCTTTAATCAGTTTAATCATCATCATTTAATCAGTTGTTTAGAAAGTTGTAATCTTCATTTAGTAGAGTAACTTTGAGACCAGATGACACTGATCATTCTCTGTAAATTATGTTTTGTTTTATTTGTATTTTATTTTTACTTAATTCCTTTGGTTAGTGAAGTGCTAGAAGTTCGCTGGTCTATTTCATTTCCTAAAGGATGTTTCTGCAAAATAAAATACCAGGCACCAGACAGTTTCACAAGTACAGTACAGCAGAAAACACATAAAAATAGTTAATAAGTAAACTTGTAAAAAAGAAATAGCTTTTTCAATTTGAAGAAGATTGATTTTATTTTAAATTTGTATTAAAGTGAAAAATACGCCTCCAATATCATTTTGATGCATTAGAAATGATGCTGAATATAATCTTCCCCTCTCTTTCTTGGGTTTTTAAACTCAAGCAAACAGTACATGATTTACCTTCCATCCTCCCAATTTCACCATGTTTCTCCTTAGCTTCCTGGAACAAAACGATGTGTCCGCATGTTAGAGGGTGGGTTTCAAATGGCTGCAGCATTTGCAAGCAATTTAGAAATAAAACCATAATGTTGAAAAGCTTTTGGCCACCAGTGGGAAGGCTCTTGCAGCTGATGGAAAGGCAGATTTCAGATTGGACTGGCAGCTGTCCTGGGAATGTGACCCCCAGCAGTCATCAGGGGAAAAATCAGTCAAACCCTGCATACTCAGGGGCATTTGCATCAGTCAAAAGCATTTCTGAATATGCAAGGAAAGGACATTTAGGCCCTTAGATCATCAAGAAGGATCTGTACTTCTCTCTGATGTTGTGCAGAGCCATGAACACTTTAATAATGGTGCCCTTTATGAAGAGAAGTCCTGAGCAGGAGCCATCAAAAAACCCAGTGCAGCGCCCGAGCAAAACCATGGAAGCAGAACAGTGTCCCTTGACGAATAAAATAATTTACCAGCTGTGCATTTGAGAAATTTTTGCCTTCAAGGCAAAGTCTTTTCCTTTGGTTTGGATTTTTTTAAAATTCGTTTAAAAATGTCACACACTAAGGAACAAATGCTGCAGCTGTCACTTGTGGGACTCCAGCTGCAGCTTTCCTCTAGGAAAGGCTGAAGTTCTTTTCATGACATCCAGGCTCAGGAATCCGCTGCGGAAATGAAGACAGTTTAAGGAAGAAAGCAAAGTAATGTTAACCAGAGTACTGATCAAACAAAGCAATGTCAAAGCACAGGCTGGAGGGATGATGAATCTTTGTGAAGCAAGAATACACCATTCCTGCCACATGGGTTGTTGCTATCCTGGGGAACAACATCATGGATCTAATTCTGGTCACATTTTCTTCAAAGTCAGAAGTGTCTGTACTGAAGTCAAAGCCACAATCATGTAAGGCTTGGTATAAAAGATCAGAAGTGTTCTCACCTGGTGAAGTTCTGGGCAAATGGATCCAGGATGCTTTACCATGTTAAAAAGAGCTACTTTCACCCCAATTTTTCTTTGAGCTTCAGTGTTATAAATCCAAAAATAACTAAACTGGAGTAAAAGTCATTCCCTGGGACTTGTTGAAGAGCATTAGCGACATTTTCCATCTTCCTTGGTTTGAATTTATCCAAATATATTAAAAAAACCTCTACATTTATAAGTAAAAGCAGTGCACTTGAAACACAGGCCAGTATTTTCATTCAGGGCACACGACATGACTGTAGGCTAACATTCATGCCTGTAAAGGCAGAGAGTCTCCTCACCTCTTTTTGTTAATTTTGGAAGTTAAAAATGTGCACCAAATACCTGAATATGGCTGTCAGCTGCAAAAGTTGCAAGATTTTTGTGGAAGTAAATATAACACTTTTCAAAGCTTTTTATGGGCTTGTGAATGTACAGTCCTTTAAACCTCCTTCAGGCTTGTGTCCCATGTGAAGATTTGAGAGATTCTTTCCCCTCATACTGAGATATAGACAGCTTCTCATTTTTTGATCACAAATATTGATTCTCTCCTTCCTTTTTCAGTCAGCCTTACTCTGGGGTGGGCTTTGCACTTCTTCTGATTTAAAGATTCGAAGCTGGTCACTCTCTCAACTGGCTTTGCAGGGTATCACCTCTCAGAAAGAGAGCTGAGGCTTAATTCCCTTCTTCAAAACACCCATTTGAATACCCACCCCTGCACCCAAGCAGTCCAATGACAGCTGGAATCAAGTATTTTATTAATGTTTAGCTGAGGATACATTTTAATCCAGAATCATATCAAGATCCCTAAGCCAACATGTACTCAAAAACGTGCTTTCTGTCCCTCGATTTTTATAGGTAGAACTTGGGTACCTGGCTTCAGGAAAAAGTCTGCAATTCAAGACCTGAGCTGAGGAATGTGAAAGCCTGAGGAAGAGCAACTTAACTTCTCCATGAAGCTGCTTCCACTTTCCTTGGGATCTGAACACCCTTCCCCTACAGGGTGGGACAGGGCAGTCCTTGTGGTCTGAATGTGAGTTGGAGACTACCTGGCAGTGTTTGTGGCTTTGTTACCTGCACATAACTCTGCTGCCAGAATGGGCAGGGCAGTATTTGCTGTGGAGAGGCAGGGACAGAGCCTTTCTGTAGAGGCTGTGTACTACTTTTGAGTGCACATGTCATGGCAGCCACTAGAAAGTGAAAAGAGCTAAATAAATATCCTGGTCATCTAGCAGCCTTGTGAAACTAAAATTTTTAATTTTGTTGGAGATGAATCATCTGTGAGCAATAAGAACAGTAAAATGTAGACCACTGCAAGAATTGGACTGGGAAAGTACAGAGCAAGGTCTCAAATGTTTATGCTTGTTTTCAGTGATGCCAAGCTTCAGGCTCAATTGAAGGAGAGCTGGCTACCCTGAGAACATCACAAAATAAGGTTTTTAAGAAAACTTATAACAAAAGATACAAAAAGTCACCCACTGCTGTTGTATCACAGCAAAGAATAGACACTGAGAGCATGTAGACATGTCCTCATTCCAGTCTGGACTCTTTCCAACAGTGCTTCAGTTACTTTTGCTTCAGCTTCTGTGCCCATCTACCACTTGCAACAAATTCAGCCATGAAGTTTGGCTACCCCTTTATTTTATTTGTCAGTTTAATTTGCTGACTCTGGCAGAAATATTTCTGATTTGCAGAGCTAAAGTGAAGGAATATTTTGGGTAGGTATTAGTGCTCTGGCAATCTAGATATTCTCTGAACTGGGTTCATCTGCTGCCTACATTTTCTTCAGAGCTGAGTGCAAGACAGGAAGCCCATAGAGCTGTTTGACACTCTGTTTTTGTAGTTTTGCCATCCCATCGATTTTTGAAATGTAACCAAAGGCTCTGTGGAGTTTCTGTCACTATGGTCTATCAGGTAGTTTCTGGTGGCGGGACACTGTGAGCCAGGGTTCCTCCCTGTGTGCATTCAGATGCTTGAACACTTCCTCCCTCCTCCTCTGACTGTGGTTTGCTCCCTCTGATGAGTGACTGCTTAACCACAGTGAGTGCATCCAGCTCATGGCAAAATTGGTAGCTCAATGCTTTTGCCTATCTGAGCCGGTCCTTTATTGAAATGTTTGCATCAGCTGCAATACACAACAGAGATCCACAGACAAAAGAGTAACAACAACAATGTAAGGAGGATAGCTCATCTGAGAGCTCCATTGAGAGCCAGACTCTACAATATCCTAAATGGAAAACACAAGGCACCACAGCAAGCGAGGGCTCATCACTAGTGCAGTTTTCTCCAACCTAAACGTACATGTAAACATAACCTAGGAGAAGGCAAAATCACAGATGAATCCCTCTGCTTTAAGGAGATTTCAGAGAGAGATGAGTCTTAGGATATGCTGTAAAGAGTCAGTTTGACAAGCAGCCTTCAGAGCCAGGCCCAGTCCACCTCCCACACACCCAAATAAAGGGACAGCCCTTTCCCTCTCCTCTCTTCTTAGAGCTGGAGTCTTCTTGTCCAAATGAGAAACTCATTGCCTCATCAGCTATCAAGTGTACAGGTGTAGCTTCTCTCCTCTGCCTTTCAGGGCAGGACAGCACCACTGCTGTCCAATATTGTCAGCACATCAGGTACTTCATAGCATCCCACCCAGTAGGGTTTCCTGTCAACATAATGGGCTGTTGACATATGCCTTAAAGAGTTTGTGTTCCTGGAGACTGCAGAATCCTACAGACAACATTCTCCTTAATTATCACAGTCCCTACCTATGGCTGTCATCTTAACAAGAGGCAGAGATGAGTCTGTGCTGTTTCCCCCTCAACATCAAATCTGGAGCTGATCCACATTTCAATTTCTGAACAGACATGTTTGATCTGACTAGAGAAATTGCAGGGCCTCTTTTGTCTTTTCAAGGAAAGGTTGATGACTCTTTCCTGTTAAGAAATAAGCCAAATATGGGCTATAAACATAGACATGATAGCTCTGACATTCCTCTGGAAAGACAGATGTTCTACCTGAAAATTACAGAATAGGATAGGATACGACCTGCAGGATATGACCTTCTCTACCATATAAACTAAACACAAATGAAAGAAGGTCATCAAGACTAAATGACATACATGGTGGAAAAATGCATGAAGCAATGAATAATTATGAAGAAGATTAGGAACAGCATTGCTTGCCCAAGAAGAGTAGAATCACCTAGCAAAGCACAGAAGAAGAAGTTAAGTATCTTGTTTGAATCCATGTGGGAGGTCCTGCAAGTGATTTGTTTCAATATCGAATTTTAAAGCAGGGAAGATGGTCTCCCCTGAAATTCTCTCCTGGTAAAATGAGACTTTGTCTCTCAATTACCCAAGCTACAAAATTTTATTGTATCATTTAATTTTTGGTTAAACCCTGGAAGGCCTGCTGTGGACTGGCACCCACAAGCAGCTGTGCACAAGTACAGCTGACTGTCACCCACAGCTACAGGACCAGTTTGACCTTCAGACAGGTCATGCTCTGCTTGTCAGCCCTGCTGTGCAGCACTGAGTGGTGGTTACTCCTGTTCCTCCACCTCTGCTCTTTCTTCCTTTGCCCTCAGACAGCTCTGACAAACTTTGCAGCAAACTCTCGCTCTTACTGGGAACACTCGGGTTAAATTTCCTCTTCCTTGGGATGAGTTTGGCAGACATATACGGATTCTGTTTTCAGTTGTGCCATTTCTCTCCCAGTGCATGCACAGTCACAGCTGTGAATGAGTTGCAGGCTTAAATTTTTAATGCTGAAGGCTATTCCTAGCTACCTCCTCAACATTACCACCTCCACTGCAACCTATAATGTACCCATGGAGACATCCTGGGTTCCACTTAATTGGATCAACATTTACATTTGTCTTTCCGGTTTGTTTGTATCATCGAGTCCTTAAAGGGAGTCTTGCTGAGGTGTGGTAACAAATTTGTCTTTCTTTGCTTTTCCATCTTGAAAAAAAAAATCAAATTACATTATCTGAAAACTGTTGCAAGAGAAAGATGAAGAAAAGGGTTCTTAGCTCAGAATGAAAGACAGCCAGTTAATAAGGAGGAAAGAAAATGCTGTGTATTAATGACTGGATGGAAAATGGTTGCTGTGATTTATTTAATGAGATGAGCTGAGCTCAGGGTATTGTTTTCCAGCGTATTTTAAAAACACAGAACAACATCTGCACTGAAGACCTAAATAGAAAAGAGACTCAAAAATAAAGGCAATAAAATGATTTTACAGGGTTGAGGAAGAGAGAAGGTAAGGTCACAGAGAAAGTCTTGGAAAATCTGGGAACTTATAATTTTTTTTGCTTTAAACTGATCAGCATCTTCAAGTTTTTCAAAATTTCAATGCATCCAAATCATATGTAATTTGGAAACAAGTTCAAATCTATGGAAGCTTTAGGTAAAGAAAACATCTTCAAGAAAAAGAAATATCACAATCTTCTCTGCATGCATCTCTGCAAGTCAAAATATTTCTTTCCTTTTTTTTTTTTTTTTAATGTGTCTTGGTTGCTGGTAAATTAATCACCTTCTGCAGGGAGACAAGGTGTGCTTCCTTTGTCTTGGACTAGGAGAGGTAAAACACTTCCCTCATGCTACAGAATGCAAAGTCATTAGGAGCTCCTATTGTAGGAAAATCCAACTCTTGTTTTAGCCCTAGGAAGTGCCATCTTCTCAGTGTTTTAATAAGATAAAATGGAAAAATCTCTGAGTTTGATGATGTTATTAAAATAACATTTCTATCATACTGTCCACTGAAAATGAGCTGGAATTTCCCTGTGAAATTCTCTGGCAGTTTTTCCTCAAGCAGGGAACACACTAATGGCACATTGTCTTACTCTACTGTCATTTGAAAATAAAAGCAACAAAGAAATGCACATTTCCCATATAGAATTGTTTTGGTTTCAAGTCAACCCACACACAAATGTTAACACATCCACAGTCTGAAGCAGAGTAGAACACCAAGCTTCCACTACCTGCCACTTTTGGAATAGTAAAGTTGGAAGTTATGAACCTAAGTTCAGTGAAGAATCTGTCAGGCCAGAATCCAACCACTCCTGGCCCCCTTTTTGTGCCAGTGCTACCCTCTAGCAGGCACAGTGTGGCTCAGTGCCCCCAAAACTGATGGATCCCAAATCAGCACAGCAGCTCCCTGGTGCTCTTTGATGCAGGTGGACAGAAAAAGCCGCTCCTGATGCTAAAGAGAGGTGAAATCTCCCAACACCCAGGGCTTGCCATCACACCAGGACAGATGATGGGAAACTTCTGAGGGGGTGGTCTGGCTCTAAATTATTGATAGCTGAGCCAGTATTAACATGGGTAATGTTGTCTCAGCAAAAAGGAACCAGGATGGATGTGGCAACAAATGCCCTCCCAGCTCCTAGCATAGATATCTGATGGTCCAGGGGTGAGTTCTTGCCCTGCATATCTGGCAAATCTGCTTCAGCACAAGCATCTCTGTCCTGTGGCCCTTTATACACCAGTGAGACACTGCTGAGGGTGGAACCACAGCCAGCAGGTGAAGTGCTTTGGTATCCAAAAGCTGCTGTCCCTCATTCCTGGGAGGACTGAAAAGCATGCTGCTGGCTCTTCCCCTGTCCCAGGAAGAGTCCACGTGCATTCCAGGCAGAGTCCAAGGCATATACCCTCCTGTCATGTGCTCTTTCTCTCTGCTACTGAATAATTCCCAGGATCTCTCACGTCCAGATTTGCTAAAGCCTGTGTGAAATAAGGGAAGAGGATGCATCGGCACCTTTGCAATAACTTGTGAGAAAGCTGATGCCTGGACAGTCAGTCATGAAGCAGTACAATCCTGGATTTTCTGTTTTGGAGCATTTTTGAAAATTGTGGACAAGCTTTCTGCCACCTTTGCAGGACCCAATATTGCACTCAACCCTCAAGGAGTTCAGACAGTCCCGATGAAACCAATAAAAAATTTTATTGGGTTTTGAGCTCAAGAAAGGTCATTAACAATGGAGAATATTGTCTTATTTCTTGTTTTGTTTCTGTCTGCCATAACACTGGAGTAGTGAGACAAGGCTCTGATTCAGTCTTCACTGATTTTATTGAGATTTATCTTATGATTTGGCAGTATCATGTTTCTGGGTCAAATGTTCTCCCTGAAAGATTCTTGATAATGATTCATCTACTGCTCAGGGACCATTTTAAAGAAGAACAAACAGAGGAATTCAGGTTAATGAGAGGACCCCTCTGGTCCCATCTTGGGACCTCAGCACTGAAGAGAGTCTGACAAACATAGGAGAGTCTAGTGGAGAGAAGCCAGGTTGGTTAAGGAGATGCAACACATGACGTAGCAGAGGTTACCCTGGAGAAAAGGCTAAGGAGGGACCTGGTGTCCTCTGCCTGAAGGATGGCTGTGAGTAGACAGAGACAGAACTTCCCAGAAGTGAACAAAAAAGATAATTCTATAGCTGGCACAAGTCGTAGGACAGGAAATACAAACAGCGGAACAGGGGCCCAGGGAGGCTGAAAAATCTCCTTAGAGTTAATTGAAATTCAGGTGGAAAACCCCTCAGAAACTTTTTAGAACCTTTGAAATTGACCTGGATTTGAGCAGAACCAGGTAGATGACCTAGAGATATCCCTTCCAAGGTTTTCTTCTGTAATTTTATGTTTAACGTAAGTGTGGGAAAAACATTTTATTATCTTCCTACTTCTCCTCTTCCAAGTTTCCCTAGAACTGCTCAAATTATTTGTTAATTCTGAAAAGGTGCTCTGTCATATGTCTAGAATTTGATAGGACTGTAGGGAACTGGACTATCACGGTATTTTTCCTATATATTTACGCATTTATGCAGCACATAAAGGCATCAGCTCATACTAGCATCCTGTTGGACCTGTTTGTGGTTTTGGTCTCCTGAAATTGTTGCAGCTGGAGCTGAACTCAGAGAAACAATCACGCAAAGGTATTTTAAATAGAATTTAAAGAGAGTTTTTCAGAAATACTTTGTGGCTTCATCCCATTTTTCTCTGAATATATCAGCCTGTAGTCCTGTTATCTCACCCACCACATACTTTCTTGTCAGGCTTCTATAAGGACTCTGCTAAGCCTTGCTGTCTCCTTCCCCTTTCAAAGAAGAACACAAAGCCTCTTCTAAGAGATTTGGGAGACAGCACATCTGCAGCAGAATGCCACCTCAGCGACTATTGTCTCGCAAATAACAATGCCAGAGCATTTTGGAACTTGGATGAAGGAAGCTGCAATGCCTGTCTCAAAAAAAAAAAAAAAANTTTTAAAAAAAAAAAAAAAAAAAAAAAAAAGAAGATGTGGTTTTCAGCAACAATTTGGGAAATGTATCCTCTCATGTGAAATTGTCCTCTTTTGTCTCCATTCAGGTTGAATATATTGCAGTGAACTCTCCTTAATTGCAGTGCCTGGTCATTCCACCTTCCATGGGACCAATTGAACATAACTATAGTGCTTAATCAGGTCAAAATTAAAACAAATTCCAGATAATGGGGGGAAATGTCTGTGGTTAATAGAAAGACAAAAACGTTGTTGTTTTTAAAGAAACAAATGACACGCAACTTTGCCTTAGTTGGGAATAAGCTTCAAGCTCAGAAGTGCTCACCCAGAACAAAAGGTTTTGTTTGAGCAAATCTGGTTTGCACGTGGTGAGATGTGTTAGGATGGTAAGTGTGGAAAGTAAAAGAACTTCACACAGGAATTTCTGGGTTTGTTTCAACAGAACTTATTGGAAGGTGCAAACATAATCAAAACTAAGAGGAAAAAGGAAAACAGTCATAAAATCACAGAATGTGTAATGTCGGAAGGGACCACTGAGAGTCATCTGGTCCAACCTCCCTGCTCAGTCATCCCAGAGCACATGGCACAGAATTGTCTCCAGATAGTTCTTGAATATCTCCAGTGAGGGAGAGACTCTACACCTCCTTTGGGCAATGTGTTCCATTACAAGGTCACCTGCAGCGCAAAGTTCTTCATATTCAGGTGTAACTTCCTGTCCATCAGTTTGTACCCATTGCCTCTTGTCCTATAGCTGGGCACCACCAAGCAGAGCCTGGTCCATCTTCTGACACCTCCCTCCAGATACTGATAGACACTGATGAAGTCCCCTCTAAGTCATCTCTTTTTAAAGTTGAACAGGCCCGGGTCTCTCAGCCTTTTCTTGTAAAAGACATGCTCCAGTCCCTTCATAACCTTTGGACCTGCTCCGGGAGCTTCATGTCTCTCTTGTACTGAGAAGCCCAGAACTGGACGCAGTAAGATCCACAGTCTGGAACCTTTAGTTGAAGTTCAGCCTTGTTGGATTTCTCCTGCAGATTTCCTCTGTCACACCAGTGCAGCTCACATCTGCAAAAGCATTCTCTTAATTTACACTGTTTACAGATTGAGTAACCAGAGCTGTGAAAACAACTTAAACACAGGGAGTGGTTTCTCTGCTGCTTTGAAAGAAAAATGTGGATAACAGGAGGAGAGAGGGCTTTTTTTTAAAGTTACAAGGCATTTGCAACACGGTAGGAACAAGCACACAGTTGGTTAATCTGCCTTTTGCAGGCAAAAGGTTCAACTACAGTGCTACAGGACTGTCCTTCTCCCAGGTCAGACTCAGAGTGCAAGAGTGAACCATGCTCTTTACAGAGCCAGAAAGTTGTGCTGGAATACTGTCTCAATAATGGCAAGAAACTCTCTTTTTGTTTCTTTTACTTTTTGTCTCTGAGCTCAAGAATCTTATCTGATCATTCTGTCTGAGAAGACGTGGATTAGAACCTTAGCTGTATTGCAATCTCTTTATGGTCTAAGTTAGTCAGTTCATGACAACCGATTTTCCTCATCTGCGGAATTTTCTCTCCTGCAAATTTTGAGGCATAAAGCATAGCCATAGTTTTCAAATGCAAATGGTTACCAATCTTTTCCATTGAGAAAAATGACAACAGCCAGATCCCAATCCTTTTTTTCCCCTATCTCCTCAGTATTCAGCAAAGTACTTCAATGGTGATCAGAACTGTTTGCAGAACAATGATGTCTTAATCACACAGTGATTAACTCCTCCTTAAAACACGTAGCCTGCTTGAATGCAAAGTTAGCTAATGTCCAGTAATAAACATTTTGGTTTTGTTGTTTATTAGCAAAAAAACTTTAATAGGTTAACTCTATTCTAATTCATTCTATTAATGAAGTGACTTTGGCTATGGGGCTCATAAATAGTCAGTGTATATACTGAGAACAGAAAAAAAGCATACCTGCATTTGTCCATGTACCAGCCTGAATCACACAGTGGTTACGACCCCAAACAGTCATCCCAAAAATTGATATGCACAGCTAATTGATTCTGCAAAGTACCTTTGGTGAGTGACTGATCCAACTGCCTGAAGTTCATGAAGTCCCACCAGGGGTAAGGTGGACTTCAGCTGAATAAACACTCCACAGCCCGGCCTGTGGCCAGGCCCACAGCTACATTCAGACTGTCCCATTTTAAGAATCTGAGCATCATTCAGCATAAAAATTCTTACTAAAATTAATAACTGATCATTTGATGAAGTCTTGCATTTTGAAAGTCAAGGTGTCACACCAATGTTGTATATCTTATCACGCATGATGAAAGAATTTGGAGATTTAGGTTTTTAGATATAGTGTTTTAATATCTCTGAGTTATTGTACCATGTCAGATTTCAGGCTGGTACATGGACAAATGCAGGTATGCTTTTTTTCTGTTCTCAGTATATACACTGACTATTTATGAGCCCCATAGCCAAAGTCACTTCATTAATAGAATGAATTAGAATAGAGTTAACCTATTAAAGTTTTTTTGCTAATAAACAACANCTCCACAAAGCCAATAATGGTTGCAAACCAGTCAGTGGCAAAAGCAGCATATTGAACACATTCAACTTTACAGAGCGCCATAACACATTACAATTTTCACTGAAATGCTCAGCCTAGCTATCCTGCTCCCAGCAATCTTTAAAGCTATTTATATATTACCCATATTGCTTTATTATTTTTCCTTTAAGAAGAGCAGTTTAATGCTTGAGTGCTTTTCAATTTTGCCATTCGGACAGTAGATTAGGTTTATAACGACTAGCTTAATTTTTACAGGGTGTAACATGCATTTGGTCTGAAAGATACCCCTGGCAATATGAGGCTTTAGATGCCTTTGGTGTTTCAATAAAAGTTAGATGCAGTCTGATACCTTCTTACAGTCCTATTGTGGCTGATTACATAACTGCATGTTCTTTCTGGCCAGTATGCAGTATGTAATTTAGAGCCTATTTCTTTCTTGGTATTCAAAAAGGCAGAGATCTCTGAAAAACAGGGTCAGGAACAATTCTGCCCTCTATTTCTCCCGTAACGGGCAGATTACAAGTGGATGAGGACTGTGCATTGAACACCTTAAAAATGTGTAGCACTATGGGAAAAAAGCACCCAAACTGGAAAAAAAATGCACAGATATACTTGAAAGCCTATTAGTGGAGACTGCTTTACAGGATCTGCAATTGAATGGATTTGAAATAGCCATGCAGAGACAGAGGACCCATGGAATGAACCCCTTTACCTCCCTTCTAGACATTTTGGACTCTAGTTTTGAATAAAATTTATTTTATGTGACTCTGGGTGATTTTATCTCTCGCTGAAGTAGGCCATGATTAACTGTAGTGCTCACGATCTTCCTCTGAATGTGCTGAGCAGACCACAGAACCACAGAATCATAGAATGGTTTGTGTTGGAGGGGACCTTAAATATCATCGAGTTCCAAGTCCCTTGGAACAAAAAACAAAACTGGGGTAGAAAGTGTCAGGGACACCTTCCCCCAGACCATGTTGCCTCACCCAACCTGGCCTTGAACACTTCGAGGAATGGGGCACCCACACCCTCTCTCTGCAGCTTGCTTCAGTGCCTCATCACCCTCACAGCAAAATACTTTTTTCCCAATATCTAATATAACCCTATCCTATTTTATTTTAAAGCCTTGTCCGATCACTCTCTGCCCTTGTAAAAAGGCCCTCTCCATCCCTCCTGAAAGCTCACTTCGGGTATTGAAGGTGCTAAAAAGTGTCCCCAGAGCCTTTTCTTCTCCAGGCACAACAATCCCAAATCTCAGCAAGCCTCCACAGCAGAGGTGCTCCAGCCCTCTGATCATCTTTGTGGCTTTATATGGATTCATTCCAACAGTTCCATGTCCTTTTATTGTTGGGGACCCCAGGGCTGGATGCAGCACTGCATGTGGGGTCTAACCAGAGCAGAGCAGAGGGGCAGAATCCCCTCCCTCACCTGCTGCTCATGGGGCTTTGG